>PVJI01005296.1:0-97986 GCA_004026765.1 Micronycteris hirsuta | reverse complement strand
CCCTGGCCTCAAGTCTGCCAGAGCTGGTGACGTCAGGTCCACGGGAAAATAGATTGTAGACGAAAATGTAGTTTCTGAAGAAACAGAGCCTTGGTTGTTTTTATTTCATTCCACACGCGCACACACACATTATATAGTCATTGTTACTGAAATGGTCTTTAGGATAAATAAGCATTTGAAAGTTACATTGATTTTTTTTAGTAAGTAATACTCGTTTGATTTAGAAAAATTATAAAACACAGTTATTTTAAGTTATAATTATAAAATATAATTTAGAAATATGGTAAAATACAGATTAAGAGAAAGAAGTTAAAATCACAGAGCAGCCAGTTTTCCAGCGACTGCTGTCGCTCACGCATGCTTTGCGGGGAGAGGCGCGTGCAGAAGCGCGTGCAGACCTGGTTTAGCACGGAGAGACGCCCGTGCCTGCACCCTGCTCCGAACCCCAGTGTCCATCTAACATGACAGGACTGTCTTTCCATGTGACTACATAAATGTGTGGTCACATCCTTGTCATCATTTTCTGGAAGCGTTTGTCTTAGCTATGGCTGTCTGTTGTTCATAGGTGGCCCCAAGGCAGCCTCATTCTTCAGAGACATTTCTAGAAAGCGGGTGTCTCAGGCTGGGGAGTGCTCAGCCTGCTCCTCAGTATAAGGAGACCGGTCCCTGCATTTGAGCAACAGATCCAAGGCCTTTGTGGGATTTAAGGCCCTTTTGCAAGTGTAGCTCAGTGAAGTCAATTAGCTGCAATGGTCAGGGCTTAGTTAGGAACTGGCTTTACCAAAACTAATTGCCTAGGTCTCCGAGTAGCCCTTCCCCAGGGCGTTCCTAGGTGACTGAGGGTGCACCTGGTGGGCAGGAGGCCCCCAAATGGCCTTGAGGAATGGTAGGCAGTTGCTGGCTGTTTTGGGGTAACTAACCCCTTCCTGAAAACAGGACTGAGGGATCACTCAGTGACCTCATGGCCAGGCCTGGGAGATGGGGTGTTGTGGGGGAAGGGCAGGAGGGGCCGTGAGGAGACCGCAGGGACAGGGGCTGCTCAGGGGGCACAGAGCTGTTTGCATGGTCGGCCGAGTGTCCTTGGGCAGTGCTCACCAGTGGTCAGATAACTTGACTGGTGAAATTCTTACTTAAAGCAAGCTAAACCCGTTTGGGCAGTGAGAGGATTCAGGGTTCCTGTTCTAGGAAGTAAACTCTGGGCCTGGATCTGAGAGCAGAGCCACGCCAACAGGAGCCTGGCGCGTCCGCCCGGGGGCTCCTTAAAGGAGGCTCCTCAGGGAGGCATGGGTCTGGGCTGGCAGGACAGCCTGACTCCTGGGAGGAAATGGGTCCTTCTTTCTTGTGGCCTCAGGCAGGGCTTGGCAATAATGGGGGAGGTGAGATGCCCGAGCACTCTGCAGGAGGGTCTAGAACCTTCTCACTACCTTGGCAGCCAAGAGGCTAGATTCTGAGTCTCTTCCCAACAGAAGGAATGTGCAGCCTACCTTCATTCTTGCTCTGTTTCCCTCTGCATTGCTCCCTCCGGTGAGCCCACACTGCCCCATCTGCCTTCAGCACCCCTGGAAGACAGGGCCCCCAAGGCAAAGACCGGAGCAGGAGCCTGCTTGCCTCTCCCCAGGGGCAGGGCCGTTTAGTCTTCCTTCCTCCCTCTCGAGTCCACACCATTTCCTCCCCCTCTTCCTGGAACCACTGACTCCAGGGCTCTGCCAGCAAAGCAGGCGCAACCCGTGACCCTGAGAGGGAGATCAGACGAGGGCTGGGTTACCACGCCACACGCAGCGGCAGCTAGATGGGGCCACCCCAAAGCTCAGGACTCACTGGGCGGCATCTGAGGCCCGAGTGCTGGTTCCCACACGGTGCTCAGAGCCCAGGGCTGGCACCCAGAAAGGCCAGCAGAATTGCGTGTGGCCCTGAGCCACCCCCAGGCTGCCTGCAATGTTCTACCCCACTCCCATCCAGCAAAGGGCACCAACCACCCTGAACTCACTCACCTGAGCCTTTCTCCCACCCCACCAACCCCCTTGTCTTTGCAGTGGCCAGAAGTGAGGGCCTGTACTTCAGAGCTTGGCCTCTGGGGATGAACTGCCTAAATCTAATCCTGCCTTTCCTTGCCTGTCCTAGTGTTTCTCTCCCTGCCCATAAAAGGAGGAGAATAATACCAGCCACCCTCCATAGAATGCCTGGCCCAGGATGAGGCTAAGTAAGTGTTGATAGTGCTTTGTTTACAGCCTTAACTGAGTGTCTGCTGTGGGCCAGGCCAGGTCATGGTGGGGGAAGTGGGGAGGGACAGTGATAGAGGAATTGGGACCACCACCCAGGTGGGAAATCTCTGTGGGGCCTCCCAGGCAGGATTCTGAACATGGGGCAGCTAGAGGATTAGGGTGGGCATGTCTGGGATGGGTTTTGAAGGCTGAATAGGAGTTGGCCGGATGAAGACTGCAAAAAGCATCTTCCAGGTGGCAGACAACACACACATGCAGAAATTCAGGTGTCAAACGCCATGGTGGGGAGGTTTTGGCTTATGACGATTCGCTCTGTGTGGGCAGTGAAAGTGGGGTAGGGGAGGTGCTGGTAGGTCTTCCGTGTTTCTAAGTCTCTACTTCTGGGCCCATTCCCAGCTGCTGTCTTCAAAGCACGTTGCAGTTCAGTGCAGTTTAGTTCAGGCCTGTAAGGACATAGTGCCAGTCAGTCTTCTCTGAAGAGTGCTCTCAGGGCAGCAGAGACAGTGAACTGAGCCAGGCGATCTCCCTGCAATTTAGAAGGTCCCTTGGCAGCTGGGAGGAAGGCAGGCTATGCCCCCCGTTAGAGCCCTCTGGGTCACTGCAGCAGCTCCAGAAGCAGCAGGCTGAGGGGCATACAGAGTTGGGGGAGCCTGCAGAACCAGGGTCGCTGAGATCCGAAGAGCAGAGGGAGGCTGGAATGCCTTCTCGTGGGCACGGATGTCACCCAGACGGTCTGGTTCATAGCAAATGCTGTAGCAGTGTGCGTCCCCCCTCTGCGTCTGTGAGCTGCACAGCCCGGGGTGTTTCCCAGGACACCCGGTCCAGGCACTGCAGTGTGGGCACAGGGCCCTGGTCCCAGAGCCTGAGGGCGAGCAGGTATTGGTGTTTTCTGGTAAAACCCAGGAAAGTGACCCAGCGAACTGAATGCTTACCCTGGAGGGTCGCTCTGGATGCTAGTGCTTCCAGAAAAAACTGAATCCTTGACGAGCCTTTGGATCTTGCTACACAGAGTGTGCGTGGGTCGGAGGACGCCCCACAGACGTGCTGGGCTCAGAGCCTCCGACAGGGCAGCTGTCTAAACAAGCGAGCAAAGTGTCTGTGACCGCAGGTGGCCGGCTGCGCATCTGGACTGCCTTTTCATGGTTAAGGTGTAAATCTCTTTCCAGAGATTGGGCCAGAATTCCTCCCCCTTCCACATGATCAGTGATTCACAAGCTGTATTTTCAAGTAGTTCCTTGGGGTTTTAAGTTCGTTTGATCTTTTCCCAAGTCCTTGAGAAAGGTGGACTTAGCAGTTATGTTAGAGCAGGGGAAACTGAGGCTCAGAGAGCATGGTGTGAATTCTGCATCCAATTTTGGGATCCACTCCTGAATAGCTAATTCCCACAGGCTCATTTCCCCAGGGCTGATGGCAGATCCTTGCTCAGCCACAGAAGGGTCAGGATTAATAACATCAGCTAAACTTCCAGATGTTTTTTTGGAACCTATTATGAAAACATCTGGACGGTTCACGTGACCAGGATCATTGTGCTCGGTGACAACTCCACAGATCGAGGAGAGGAATTGCCCCCAGCCTGCCATTGCCAGGCTCTGGGTCGGTATCCACGGGTGGCCTTGTTAGTGCATCAGGGCGCTGAGGCCTCATGAGTCCCCTTTTAGAGACGCGTTGACTCCGCTGCAACCATTTAAGGTAACGTGTAATAACTGTCGATGGGCAGCAAATACCTGGTTCTGATGAACTGTGATTGCGGACTGGAGCTGAGATGGGAGAGCTGGCGGGGACAAACGAGGATTTTCCTTAAGGAAAACCCTCTAGGGAAGAAAGGAGTGTGTTGGAGACCTCGGGTTTCTAATGGTTTCCAGACGTATGGCACGTTTACCGAGCCCCGGAGAGGCGTAATTACGGGTAATAGCAGCCAGCCCTGCCATTAAGTGAGAACAGGGACAGCGAAGCACGCAGCGGAGGGGCGCTTGGACGCGACTCCGCCTTTCCACGGTGGCGGCGGAGGGCATGCGGCCCTGCCGGCCGGAGCGGCCTGGGTCAGGCGCTGCGGGAGCTGCGCCGTCTCTGGCTGGGCAGAAACGCGACACTTGCAGATTCTACAGGCCAATTTCGGTGCTTTCCTCCCAGATTTCATATTCCAGTTTGTGTATTAAAATCCTCCAAATATCACATATAAAAACCGCCTTTTCAGATGCTGCCGCTCAAAAAGGACTGCGGGAAGTGCGTCCATGCTGCTCCGGCTTGGTGTACTTCCTCTCACACGCCCACTCCTGATCCAGTGTATTCCAACTCGTGTTCTTAACAGGTCGCTAGGATTCTGGAAGTCTCCGAAGAGATGAGGAAGAACATGGGCGTGAGCTCAGGGCTGGAACTCATTACCTTGCCTTATGGCCACCAGCTGCGTCTGGACATAATTGAAAGGTGAGCCGTGCTGCCCTCCGTGTTTCTGGCCCCTTGAATTTCCCCCTGGCTCTCAGAGCAGCAGGTTTCAGAGCAGAGTGGGGCCCAGCTCCACCGCACCGGGGCCACTGCCCTCGAGGACGTGTGGCCGGGCCAACTTCCCACAGAAGCCTTCGCCAGAGAATTCCTGGAGGTGTACAAAGAGACAGCACAGAGGAAGTCAGGGAACAAAGAACATGTTCCTGTCTCTGCTCCAGGCTGCTTTAGGAATTGAGTGGGAGCTCGTGAGAAAGGTTGGGAAGAACATAGTCTGAACGTTTTCTTTGAGGGGTGGACAAATGGGGGTCAGAGGTCAGAGGATGATGGCACTCGGTCCCTCTGCCGCCAACCTCTGAAGTCTCACTGCCTTCTGTCATGAAAAGCCGGGGCCCTGGCTCCTGCTGAAACCCGCACACAGGAACGCTGCATGTTGAGAAATTAGAAAGAAATAGCAAGGCACGTTTTTAAGAAAAGAAACGCCAGACTGGATTATCTTATGACCACAGAAGCTGGCCTTTCTGATACACAAAACGACCATTGATTCGGGCAAGGCTGTCTTGTGGCTTTCTGTTTTCTCCAACCAACTCCCTGTCGTCATGACATGCAGCCGGGGTCCTGGCTCTTCATGAGAAGAGGGCAGCGATCCTTTCAGCGTTCAGGCCCTGAGTGCTGCCACCCTCGCCCGCGGCTCTCCCTGGTGTGCCAGGTCTCAGCACCATCGGGGCAACTTTCTGCAGCGGCTGAGCTGTTCTCTCATTATGGCAGCCACTGGCCACGCATGGCTGCTGAAGAATGAAATGTTTTATTTTACTGTTTACTAGGTTAGGTGTAAATTTATGCCAGGGGTGGCTGGTGGACAGTGCGCTCCGAGGATGTCAGCCCCTAGAAAGTGAACGTTGCTTTTCAAGTAGCCGGGGGATCAACATGGCTGCTTTCAGGCCCGCCTGGCAGATAAAGTGGCTACGATGCCGCTGTTGCCTTGGCTTTGCAGCCGCAGATGCACCCCACAGAAGACACAGAAGGCCCAGGGGAAGACTTCTGGGAGGCAGGGGCCCAGGGAATGGTCCGTGCTGACTTTGTTCAGGCATCCTTCTTGTTGCATGCCTTTGGGCAGTTGTGGGTCTGCCCTCTGAATTTCTGTACTTTTCCTGATCAGGCTTTTCCAGATTCTAGCCGCTCTTTCCAGGGGTCCTCTTCTCTCCCCACGCCCAGGGGCCTGGCTTCTCGGGTCCACGAACTTCTCCTCTGTTGTCCGGGCTCAGCGGTCACTGTTTCAATAGAGATGAGCTGTGCCACCAACTTCCCCGTTTCTCGTGTGGTACATTTCACTCTGAAAAATCCCAAGTTCCAGGCCTTGTTTTATTGGTTGCATTAGGTACGTAGGACACAGGACCCAGGCTGAGGTTGGCAGGGTTAGGGCTTTTCTCTAGGCTGTTTTCAGACGTCTGCTCTTATCTACATCCATTTCCTCTTTCTTCTGACAGCCGCTTGCCTGGGGTCCCACTCGTTGGCTTGTTTCCTGGCCAGGCTGACCCGTGGTCTTCTTGCTAGAGTCTGGGGAGTGTTTTTTTTCATTACCGTGTGTTGAAATAAAGGTCAAGGGTATAGTGGTCTTGAAAGGCTAAATAACATCATTTTCTTGTGTTTCAGAATCAAATACAAAGCCACCCTTTATTTTTTTAATTTACTCACCCATTCCAAGCCTACTGAGTATAACAATACCGCCTGCTGCCAACCACTGGGGCTTCTGTAACAGACGTGCCAGGCGGAGTTTCTTTCCCATAGTGGCATACGCAGGAGGCTGTGGGCAAATATTGGTTGAATGAATAGACAGAGTTATCCAATTAACCACTGGTATACGGCCAGGTCTTAAGGAGGTAGAAAATATGTCTCTTATTAAGGACTATTAAAACATAGGGGGAAAAAAACACTGAATAAAAAATAGACTGAATGCAACATGGGAAGTTAGTTTGCTGTTAGTTAAAAATTACATCTAAAATGTTTGGCTCAATCTTGACACTTTGCAAACGGGTAACAAAAGTCTTCGGTAAACCACAGATGATAAAGATAGACTTTAAGGCTGTGTTCGGATCCATTAATTAAGACAGACAAGAAATCAGGAAGGAGATAAATGAAGGAAAAGAGACGAACAGGCAAAACGGACCACCCTTAGAGGTCATTGCAGTGACGGGCACCGCTTGCCAGGTGCCTGCCAGTGCCAGGCACGCCAGTTATTTCACACCCACACACAGCCTCTCTCTCACAACTACCCCTGTTCCCCTTTCACAGATGAAGCCGAGGAGCCGGGCAGCCGGGAGCAGCCCCAGGTCACACTGCGAGTGAGCAGCATACGGGCGTACAGGGTGAGGCAAAGGCGGGTTTACAGTTCGTATGGAAAACGATTTAGTAATCAATAACTAATAATACAAGAGCAAACTATGATTTGCATACTCACAACTGTAAACCTTCCTCTGCCCACCCGTACGTGTACAAACACACTCAGAGGCGTTCGAGTGTGGACGGAAAGGGGCCGCATACCCATGCTGACAGGCTCGGGGAGGCCCGCGGCGGCCCCACAAACCCAGAATGAGGGAAACCACGTAGGGTGCTCTGAACGGACAGATCCCTCCCTAAAAGCCAGTCACGGTGAAGAGTCGTGTCCTCGGCCTGTAGCTTCCCCGGCAAAGGCCAGTCTTTGACTGACTGATACTGTCTGTTGTTCCTGTGCCTCTAAGATAACATACCTTTGAAATGCCAGAGTCGTTTTCTCTCTGACCCCTCAAAGGCACAGCCGCCGCACCGGAGCAGGAGACCACAGTGGCGTCCTGCTGCCCACATGGCAGCTCTGCGCTGTGACTGTTAACTGTCCCGTCCCCACCACGTGAGCGAAGTGTGTGTCTCCCCGTTTGCTTTTTATCTGACGCCGGGGACGCCCTGCTCTGCTGTCTCCAGCCTCCCTGATCCACCACCAGTGGGTTTCACGTGCACCCTCTTATGTCTCCTCCTTTGATTCTAATACATAAAATAAGCTGCAAAACTGTCATTCTCCGGAGCATTTTCTCAGTCCATTGAGATTTTGCTTCCTGGCGATTGCTGTTAGTTTGACTCAAATAAACTTTTCTAAGACTCTTGCTTAGGTTGGGCACCAGCCAACAAGAGAAACTAGTAATGCGAGGTGCTGGGGGACCAGTGCCCTGCTCTGCTCAAAGAAAGCGAGAGAGACCACACCATGGGCACAGAGACCAGCACGGCCATGGAGTAGCCTCCTTAGCTTTGAACTTGCAGGACAAGGTGGCCCCGGAGATTCAAAGACATGTATTTTAGTAACCACGCTACACATTGGGGCTTCACCTCCTGCACTGGCCTCGCAGCATGGATGGCGTGTGATTGGGGCCTGTCTGGCCAACACAGTCCACTCCGCAGTCCTGATTTTCGGAGGGAAGGAAGGGATGCCAGGCTGTGCGGCCTGCCCCTGGGAAGGAGGCTGCCCTGCGACCCCATTCATTCTGGCCCACTGTCATGTCAACAGAAGATCACTCGCTTCCTGTTCCAGGTCTGTGAGGTCGACATGTGTAGTTCAGGACGAGAAAAGGGAAGGCTGTAGGCACATAAAAACAAGATTTCCATTTTATTCGAGTCCGACTTTGCAGGGACACCCTGACAGTCCACTGTTCGGTCTCTGCCCACGTCCCCATTCACTTTCTGGCCCTTAACCAGAGCCGCGGACACTCCATCCCTAGCTACTCGTTCTTTTCTTGGTTCTGACACCTTTGTGTCTTCGTGGATCAAGCATATGTTTCATCTTTCTGTCCCTTCCATTCCCCAGTGCGGGGGGCTCAGTGGAGGTGGGCCAGGGCTTCCCCAAGGAAGGATCCCCCAGTGTGTTGGGGGGACCTGGTGGCTCCTTGGACCTCTCATGGCGGAAGGGATAAGGAGCCACATGACTTTGCCTGAGGAAGGCCCTCTTCATGCCCCCAGGCCCTCTCCGGTCCTGCTGCAGTCCTGGTGGGCATGGCCTGTGTTGAAATCAGCAGCCAAACTGTCTGAGCTACCAGCACATCTCAGGGCAAGAACAGCAAATGGTGCAAAGCCAGTCCTTCTCCCAGCTGGTTGGTTTCATTCCCTGCTAGTCCTGTTGACCCTGGGCCTGACCGCTGGTCTCCTCCCTCTCAGACACAGCACCATGGCCATCGGCATTGCCGTGGACATCCTGGGCTGCACGGGCACCTTGGAGGACCGAGCAGCCACCCTCAATCGGATCATCCAGGTGGCGGTGGAACTGAAAGACTCCATGGGGGACCTCTATTCGTTCTCGGCCATCATGAAAGCCCTGGAAATGCCGCAGGTAAATTTCCACTGATCTGGTGCAGCCCTGCAGGCCCGTGTGTACCTCACGTTCTGCAAAGTGGTCTGCAAGCCCGTGCGTAGCAAATCACAGACGATCTTCGTCACTCTCAAAAGGTCAATTGGATCTTAATGAATGCGGCTTTGACTAATCAACTGAGAGTAGTGTCCTAAGTACTTTGGCTGTTCTTAAAAACAGAGGGTAATTGCCAACAGCCCACACTTTCTCTTTGAGGTGCAATAAGACTCATCCTCAAGAACAGTGTCCCCGAAGAACCGATGAGGGCGGTGTGTCTGGGGTGGGCATGTTGTGTAAGAAGGAGACGGCTTCCATCTGAGTCACCAGGTGCGCGGGCAGCTGTTTGGGAGCTTCTGTCCGAGAATGCCTAGAGTGGTTTATCGCAAAGAGTGCTCCTCAGGTTACCTAAAACACCCTCTCTTAGTAAAAATTCAAATTTCTAACCACCTGAGATATAACCCCTTAGTTAGAGTTTCTGAAATCAGGCACTTTGAATTGATCTGCTTCGACAGGCTGTTTTTAGGATGAATGTTAAAACTGACTGAAAACCCGTATTTGAAGTCAAGCAGACCTCAGAGAGGAACACGATCCTGTGGTGCCGCATGCTCAGATCCAGCTTCCCCACTTCCCGTCTGCGAAGCCCTGGGTGTGGAGAGGACTTGCATTGCAGCCCGATCTGCAAAGAGTAACCCAGAACCGCTCGCCATCTCACTTGGCTGTTTCATAGCCACAGATTGTCTTGGAAATCCTGCCGGGTACTCACTAGAAATCCACCATTGCCAGTGCGGAGGACAGCTGCCATCACAGGTCCTGCGGGGCATGTGAGGAACATAATTTCCTTGGATTAAAGCAAGGCCACCTTAAAAACAAGAAGTCAAACAACTTAGTTCCTTCACCAGGAAAATTTTGGGAGGGGGCTGTCAATTCCAATTATAATGTAATATTCCAAGAGTTTACAAAATTCTTTAGGTGCCTTGGAATTTAGTAGGGTTGATATTGGAAATAAGCAGACTCAGCCATATTTTCATGATATACTGACTTCTATATCAGGAGTTCTAATTTTTCATTCAAGTGTTTTTAATTTGCATAAGATTTATTTGGTCTTATCCAAACCTGCATATAATTTTGAGGGCTGAGCCAACAAGCTAAGCTGTGTGTTCAGTCTTCCAGCCCAAATCTCTCTCACAGCACGGTGAAGGGGATGTTTTGTGGCTTTAGCTGGTTGTTGTCCATGACTTCAAACTCAGTGGTCAGGGACTTATCCCAGAGCACAGTAACATGGCTTTGTGGGCAGCTCCCTCCCCTCCAGCAGCCTCAGGCTCTTCCCTCCCAGAGCACCGCAGCAGTGAGGGGACCTAGTCCTCCATGGCACTCAGGGCCCTGGGGAAAGCCCGAGTGCTGCCTGGGGAGGGAAGTGGTAGACCCAGGGAAAACCCCTGAGGAGTCATGTCATTTCTGTGTGTCACCATCCAAACCTGCAGCCAGCAGGATATGGGCTTAGCTGAGAGACAAGGGCTCCTTTCAGAAGGGGGTGCTTGAGGGCTGAGGAGGAGAGTGTGGGAATGTGAGGAGAGGGGCTGCATGTGGGTGGCCAGAGGCAGACCAGCCCACGTCCTTCCCTTCCCAGAAAATCTGCTGGTGCAGATCCTTCTCCCCTTTCACACGGAACACACAGGAGCTCTCAGAGGCCCTCAAAATGAATCGCAGCTCTGCCCTTTACCAGCAGTGAAACATTGAGCAAGTTACCTAATCTCTTCTGTTTTCTGACCTGTAAAATGAGGCCAAAATACCTGCTTCATAGGGTATTGCGAGGATTAAATGAAATTCCTCAAATACCTCAGTTGGCTCTTGTTCCCAAAATATTAGTGTGCTCCCTCGTTTCATGTAGAAAATTCCAGACACTGAGGTTTGCTGGTGGCAGGGTGTGCACGGGGGGCCAGTTATCTTAGGGCACTCAGCGTCAGCGGCACATGTTGGTGTTGACTACATTTTCCCAAAAGAAGTGTAAGGGAATGAGTGGTGGCATCACGTGGCCTGGACACTCCAGTGTGTCTCGGACATTGCTACTTAGGGGACATTAACCCACTGCTCTCATCGGTTTAACCTCTGAGGAAGCCAGCTGGCAGCTCCCCTCCAGGTTTCAATAAATGCACTCTGACCCTGCAGTTCCACTTCTGGAAATTTATCCTCCAGACATTTTCACACATGTACACATTTGCAACATCTTTACAAGGTACGTTTGTGATAGAAAATCGGGTTGGAAACCCTTATCTATAGGAGACTGGCTAAACTATAGTTTATCCACAAAATGGATTATGCAGAAGTGTAACAAAATTAAGTTCTATGCTGTTTTATATATACGCATGTGAAATAACTTCCAAGCAAGGAACAAAGAATATGTGGAGTGTGACATGCACTTACTCATTTTCCAACCGTGCGCACGCGCACAGGAAACTGGTGGGCGGAGCCTCCCGGGGATGGGCCGTCAGAGCGAAGCCGGCTGAAGTCACCTTTTCTGACTTGTTCACCATGTGCATCTGTCATCTATGCCACAGTGTAAACCAAGAGGTTATTTTTAAAATAGCCCTTTCCAAAATGGCAACACCTTTTTCTTCCTTCCAGATTACGAGGTTAGAAAAGACGTGGACCGCGCTGCGGCGCCAGCACACCCAGAGCGCCATCCTCTACGAGAAGCAGCTGAAGCCGTTCAGCAGGATCTTGCACGAAGGCAGAGGTGAGCCGCAGGGTCAGCGGAGCAGGCCTGGTGGCTGCCCCCTGGGCGGCTGTAAGACCAGTAGGTCGTATCTGTTCTGGTTTGACCGAAGCGTTTACCAGGGCATGTTCTGCGTCCCTGAGTGAGCTATCTGCACGATTGTCGATGTGGCGGTCAAGGTTTCTATCAGATGACAGCACTGCATATAGGAGGTCTGTGGTTGCTAAAAAAGACACGGGCCGCCAGTCACTTCGTTCTGTCTTTATCTGTTTAAAAATGAAGGTATAGTTGCCATAACCTTGTATTAGTTTCAGGTGTTCAATGTAATGGTTTGATATTGGTACATATTGCAAAATGATCACAACAGTAAGTCCAGTTAACATCTTTCACCACACGTAGTTACATAAATATTTTTTTTTTGTGATGAGAGCTTTCAAGATCTACTATCTTAGCTACTTTCAAATGTGCCATACAGTAATATTAGTGATAGTTACTGTGCTCATTTTATAACTGGAAATTTGTACCTTTGACCCCCTTCACCCATGTCATCCACCCACCCTCCCTCCGCCTCAGGCAACCACCAAACTGTTCTCTGCGCCCATGGGCTCAGGGTTTATTGTTTGTTTTTCTGGACTGCACAGATAAGAGAGAGCACATGTGACTGTCTGACTTCTTTCACTTAGTGTGATGCCCTCACAATCCACGTTGTCACAGGTGGTGAATATCATTCTTTCTTGTGGTTAAATAATGTTCCGTTGTAGTACTCACCACACCATCTTTACCCGTGCCTCTGCTGACGCTCACTTAGGTCGTTTCCGTGTCTTGGCCATTGTAAATAATGCTGCGGTGAATGCGGGCGGGGGCGGGGGGTGCATGTATCTTTTTGAGCTAGTCTTTCTTGTTTTCTTTGGATAAATACCCAGAAGTGGAATTGCTGGATCATATGGTAGTTCTATCTTTAATTTTTTGAGAAACCCCCATACTATTTTCCATACTGGCTGCATCAATTTGCCTTCCTAGCAACAGTGCAAAAGGTTCTTTTTTCTCCACTTCCTCAGCAACACTTCTGTTTTTATAATAGCCATTCCAACAAGTGAGGTGATGCTTCCTGTGGTTTTAACTGGCCTTCCCCTCATGGCGGATGGCTCGGAGCATCTTTTCACATATCTGTCAATCATCAGTGCGTCTACTGTGGAAAAATGTCTGTGTGGGTCCTCTGTGGGTTTTTTCTTTTTTTGTCTGTTTTGTTTTTGTTTTTTTGCTCTTGAGTTCTATGCGTTGTTTATATACGTATTATGGCTATGAATCCTTCATCAGATATGATTTGCAAATATTTCCTCTCATTCTGTAGGTTGACTTTTCATTTCGTTGATGGTTTCCTTGGCTGTGCGACATCTTTTTAGTTTGACGCAGTCCCATTTGTTTATTTTGCTTTTGGTGTCACATCCAGAAAATCATCGCCAAGACCAATGTCAAGGAGCTTACGGCCTATGTTTCCTCCTAGGAGTTTCATGGTCTTAGGTCTTGCATTTAAGTCTTTAATCCATTTTGAATTTTATATATAGTCCTATGCTATGGCATGCATACACCCTACTGGCCACCAGGCAATCTGGAGGTGTCCTCTGGGTGGCAGTTACAAAATCAGGGCTCTAGACAAGTGTGTGAGCTCCTTTCTGGAAGAACTGGTGAACTGTACTGAGTCAGAGCATGCAGGTATGTTGCCCACCAGCCCCTGTTCCCCGAGAACTCCTGTGAGGGCCCCTAGCTGGGTGCCTACCTGCCACCTGCCCGTTGGGCTTAAGCTCCAGGACAAGCACACAGGCCTCTCGCACACAGAGACAGGTGTGTGTTTCAGTCCGCTGTCTTCGCAGTGCCCTGGGCAGTGGGGAGAGGGAGCCTGCTGAGAACTGTCTCTCCAATTATTACAGTAGAGAGAGGGACCCACGAACACAAGCTCCCCTGGCCACCAGTCAGGTGATTAAGGCGTTCCCCGGTGGCAGCCACAAAACCTGGGGCACCAGATACATGGGAAAGCGCCCCTCTGGGAGAGACTGGTGCTCTGGACCACAGCAGGGGAGAGCACAAAGATAGTGCCCATCCTCTGAGGTCTCTGCACAGCATTACAGCCAACCCTTAGATGTGTTTAATTAGAAGCCTGCTCCTCAGGCTGCAGTTACGATGCTAAGCTCATAGGCCACTGTTGCCTCGCACCGCGCCCTCGGAGCTGTTGAAGAATTCTCTCTCCATTGGTTACAGTCCTGTGGGACCCACGGGCATAAGCCACACCGGTGCCCAGAGCCAGGCAATGTAGGTGTCCCCTGGCGGCAGCTGCAAAATTCAAGCGCCAGACAAGGGTATGAGCTCCTTCCTGGGACATACCAGTGAGCTGGAGCAAAGGCAGGGAGAGCTTACAGATGGCTCCACAGAAAAAAAGAGAAGAAAAGGAGGGGAACCCAATAGAAAGGAAGGGAAGGCAAGGGAAAAGATGGTGCCCACTGGCTAGAAAGAGGCAGAGGAAGAGCATGAAGGTGGTGCCCATCAGCTAGCAGGCCCTAGGTGTGTGCTAAGTTAGTGGACTGCCCCTCAGGCTCACTCACATAAAGTCTCAGCCCCCTCAATCCAGCTACCTTTTCACAGAGTTCTTAGGCAGGTGAATTAGAACGTGTGAGCCCCTTAAGAGCTGTTTACAGATCATTACAACCTCGTAGGTCTCATGGATCGGAGCCCCACTGGTTTTGGGGGCTTATCTCTCAGGCACGAGTTGGGGTGCCCAGTGTGGGGTTCAAACCCTTTGCTCCTCAGGTAGAAGCTCCAGGGTTTGAGTTTGCTCCAGACTGTGGGTTGCTGCACCGGGGTTGGGGTTTATGGTGAAATTGTGTCCCAGCCTCTCCTACCCGCTTCTATGCCGGCTTCTCTCAAAATTGTTCTGCATTTAGCTGAAGAGTCAGTGTGTCCATGGCGGGAGGTGGGTCTAAGACTCTCCTGCATCGTCATCTGGAACTGGAATTCTCTGTGCTTGACTTTGAAAAAAAAAATAACATGGAGCCCGGCTGGTGTAGCTCAGTGGATTGAGCGCGGGCTGGGAACCAGAGGGTCCCGGTTCGATTCCCAGTTGGGGCACATGCCTGGGTTGCGGGCCAGGTCCCCGTGAGGGCCATGTGAGAGGCAACCATGCATTGCTCTTTCTCTCTCCCTTCTCCTCTCTCTGAAAATAAATAAAATCTTTAAAAAAAAAAATAACATGGAAAGCTTTACCCCATGTTTTTCAGAGTCCACATGTGTCCTCCCAAACAATGTATCAGTCCCTCTGCTGATGCCTCTTGTGACCTTAATGGAACGGCAGGCTGTCACTTTTGAAGGAACTGACATGTGGGAAAAAAATGACGAAAGCTGCGAGATTATGATGAACCATTTGGCAACAGCCCGACTCATGGCAGAGGCTGCCAGCAGTTACCGGATGAATGCCGAGAGGATCCTGGAAGGTAGGGGCTGCTGTCCCTGAGCAGCTGTCTCCTCTGCACAGTAACTGGAATGAAGGAATGAAAGATGTGGGTGTTCTCAGTTAGAATAACGCCAAGGAGGAAAGATTGAGGCATGGGAATTCCACTTCCTATATGGTTACTTCCTCTTAATTCTTAAATGACTTAAGGGTCCTGTTTCTCTCTTTGTTGTATGTATTCTGTTGGGTCACTAGTATGGAATCAACGGAGGGAAAACGTCAGAAAAGATTTGGTCAGCTTACCTACCATTGGAACCCCTAATAATCACTATTAGAAAGCGTGATGGGCCAGCACGCGGAGCGGGGTTTTGTTTGGCTTCACTTGGCTGCATGCTGCCTTCTCCGCAGTCACACCGGGAAGAGGGCTCCCCCGCTCTTCGCATCAAAGGGGCTGACGCGAGCAAAGGCCCTGCAAGAGCTCTGGAAAAGTACAAAACACAAGTACTTGGGTTTGGATTAGGGTCAAGTGTGCCTTAAGGAATGGCCAGCTAGGCTGAGGAAGGGAGTGGGTACAGGTGGGAGGGCCTTCCACGTGGGGCCGGGCGGAGGAAGGGCCGGTGGAGCAGGTGGGAGGGCGTCATCTGCGGTCAGACTGGCGTTTCGAATCTGGCACCTGGTGGAGGACGTCTGGAGGGCTGAAGGCTTAGAGGCAGAAAGACCGTTTAGGAAGCAAATGCAAAAACAAGGACTTTTCTGTGGTACTTACCAGGGATGATTACTTTCTTCTCCTCGCTATATAATTTTTTAAATTCTCTAAGGGCCCACGGTTTGAGCGACAAGGTTAAGAACTGTATGGGGTGAGCGAGGCTATTATTTCACCCGAAAACAAAGCTGATGCTTCAGACCCAGAATTTAGGACTGAACAGTTTGCACTGTGTCTGCGGTATATATAAGCATCATCTGGCTGTTTCATTCTTTTCCCCTCAGAAAGTTCTCCAAGGTTAGCAGTGTAGAACTCAAACAATAAAAGCACATAATTCGCCAGAGGTTAGAGTGCCTGCTTATACAGAGCCAATGCATGTATCACTTCGGATGCTGCCTAAGCCAAAAGTGTGCTTTAAGCTGTTTTACAGCAAATTACTTTAAAGATATCTCCTGGTATTTCTCAGCTGGTCCTGCTACAGGCTGACTTAGCAAGTTCCCACTGCTGAGAATGACTGTGAACCCAGTAAGGGTAGAGATTTGCTCACCATCACACCCCAGCACCCAGCCCAGGGTAGGGGCTCAAAACCTATCAACCAAATGAATGGAAGTTGTTACCTGGCTTCTGGTTGGTTATCTGTCACAGATATTCTGGCATCACAGGGAAGGAGGGACTAAAAGCCTCTCAACTACCAAGATCCTGTGACCTAGATGGTGGGAGTACAGTCAATGACAGCGGTCTCCTCCCCCGGTAATCAAGGAAGAGAACCGCGTGCTTGTATGACTCTGGCTAGAGGTTCCCCCTCTCTAATGGAGTTGACTGAGCATCTTTGGCCTTACGTAGACCAGATAATTCTCTTTTAGAAGAGAGAGCTGAGAAACAAGCCCCCACGTATGGTTGTCAGTTGATTTTTGACAAAAGTGTGGAGGTAATTCATTGGATAAAATACAGTCTTTCAGCAAATGGTGCTGAAACTCTTGAATATTCCACGCAGAAACCCCTAAATCTTTGCCTCGTACCATACACAATAATTAATCCAAAATAGACCACAGAACCAAAATATGAGTAAAGTAAAGGTAAGTATAAAGCTCCTGTGATAAAACATGGGAGAAATCTGTGGTGCCCTTGGGTCAGACAAAGGTTTTTTAGGACACCAGAAACATGCACCGTAGCGGAAAACACCGAGAAATCAAAATGTAAAGTTTTACTCTTCAGAAGACACTGTTAAGAAAGTTAAAAGACAACCAGCAGATTAGAAGAAAATATTTGACAAACATACAGGATGGGGCAAAAGTAGCTTACACTTGTCCACAAGGAACATAATCAGTCGTTAATAATACAAGAATAAGCTTGTGCACTCACAACTGTAAAGCTGCTTTGCCCCGTGCCATGTTGCCTGTAAGGGAGTTGTATCCGGACTATATAAAGAACTCTTGGAACTCAGTGAGAAGACCAACGAGATTTGAGTAGACAAAGATCTGAAAGGACGCGACACCAGAGAAGATGCAGGAATGACAAGTAACTACATGGGAAGATATTCAGAGCATTGGTCCTAAGGGAACTGTAAGTTTAAGCCGTGATGAGATACACCACACACTACCTAGAATGACAACACTAAAAGTTGGCAGCAAGCGGAGAGAACAGAATCTTCGTATGTTAGTGATGAGAAAATAAAATGGGAGAGCCACTTTGGAAAAGAGTTTGACAGTCTCTTAAAAGTAAACATACGTTTACCACATCACCTAGTAGTTCCCCTCCCTGAGAAATGAGAACGCGTGTCCACACCGAGATTTAGCATTGTCCATGATACTCAGAAACCGGAAATAATCCAAGTATCCACCAGTTGGTGGATGGATAAACAAAATGTCATATGTCCATGTAACTGAATACTACTCAGCAATAAAAAGGAATTATTGATAACATGCAACAATATGGAATAATCTCAAAAACACCATGCTAAGTGAAAGCCAGGCACAAAAAAGTCCACATTATATAAGTCCATCTGTATCAAATGTCTATAAAAGGTAAAACAATAGCAACAAAAAGCAGAATAGTGGTTGGTGGGGGTCTGGGGTAGGAACGGGGTTGACTGCAAAGGGTTACAGAGAATTTTCTAGAGTGACGGACGTGTTCTAAAACTGGTGGTGAAGGTTATGCACTGTAAATTTACTATTGTAAGTCCAACTGGCAGCTGAAATGGGTGAATCATGATATGTGAATGATACACCAATAAAGTTGTAAAAAAAAAAAACCATGAGCTCGTTACTCCTCCCTGAAGGTGCCCGGGGCCTCGGAGGACCCCTGCCCTCCCTCACGCACGGCAGGCCTGCGCTTTCCCTTGGGGGTTGCTTTAAAGCTCTGAGAAAGTTTATTTTGATCCTACTTTAAACAAGCACGTTTTCTACCTATTTTCAACACTGTTCCAGGTGGCAGAAAAAACATTGTTTTGTTTTGTTTTGTTTATACTAGGTTTTCAACCGGATGAAGAAATGAGTGAACTCTTCAAGACTGAATTTCAAATGCGACTGCTCTGGGGCAGCAAAGGCGCACAAGTTAACCAGACGGAGAGATATGAGAAATTCAACCAGATTTTAACTGTCCTCTCACGTAAATTGGAACCTCCTTCTGTAAAGCCAGCAGAGCTTTGATCGCTCCCCACACAGCCGTAGGGTAGTATTTCAAGCTTCTCCAGTTTCTACTTTGGAAAAGCTTATCATTCGAAAAAGTAATAATGTGCAAATCTGACAATATACAAGCTTTTAGTATCCACAGGATATTAAACATGTAAATTGCACAGAGCACACTTATTTATGAATTGTTTAAAGTTACTACTGATTTTTAAATAAGTAATTTATTATTAAGGTAACTATTGCTAATGCTGATCCGCAAATCTAAGAGAAGACCTATGGTAGCTATGTTGACTGGTTGCTTTCTATTACTGAGGGATTTGACTATTTTAGTTTTAATTCCATGTCAGAAAAGTGTAAATAGAAAAGAATTTAAAAGCATGAAGCATTTCAGAAGGTATCAGTTGTATGATATTCTTTAAATATGAAAAAATGTAAATAGGAATATGAAAATATATCTTTTTGTGAAACAACTGTATCTAGTCTTTTTAATATTAAACAACCGTCATAATACAATAATTCTACCTCCTACCTTTCTGGCACTCTCTTCCCTAGCCACTATATCCTGATAGTAAATGAAAGTGGGTGATACCGGTGTGGAAAATGTATGGCTTCTGCTTGGGAGACGGCGTGAGTAGTGCTGCACAGCACAGCTAGCGCTGTCTCCCGGAGACCTAGGCGTAAACACCAGCTGTGGGGCGTGCCGCGCAGCACCTGGTCAAAAGTGAGCGCCCAGGTGCTGGGACACTTGACGCCATCACTTCATGGATTTCAAAATAATCGACTGTCATTTTTTTCCCTCTAGCTGATTCACGTAAGTTTTTTAGGTTTTGGACTTTCTAAAGGGGATACTTTCTGGTTTATCAGTATCCCTCTTAATTTTTTTCTGTTATAGAAAATTTGGAATACAAGATTTTAAAATAAATTTACATCACTCTGCCACCAACTGTCAAATACCAATTTGCTTTTCTTCCTATCAGGCATCACAAACTCATTTTCACCAGGGGCCACATTGGCCTCGCAGTTGCCTTCAAAGGGCCGAATGTAATGTTAGGACTGTGTAAATGTAACTACTCCTTACCTGCGGGCAAGGAGCTCGGTGCTGCTGCCAGCTAGAAACAAGGTGCCGGGCCTGATAAAACCAGGTGGAAGGCCGGATTCAGCCCACAGGCCTTGTGTTTGCACCTGTGGATAATTCTGGGACCATACACAATAGTTTCACATCCAACTTTTCTCAAATTGCAGTTGATCTTAAAAAAAACTTCTGGTCAAGCTCAGGGGTGCAGGGGGTGCCAGAGACACGGTGGGAGAAACTGGATTGTGTGGCTCCGGAGTGAGAGGGCTGGGGGGGCAGCCACCAATGTCTGTGTTGAGCCATCCCCCACTTGGCCAAACCTGACTCTGCGTTAGCCTGGTAAACTCCACTAGCTCCACCCTGATGACTCCCCGAGACCCTGCCTCACCCAACTCATCTTCTGCCCAAAGGGCTTTTAGCGGCTGAGCCTTATGGGCGGCCAGCAGGCAGTGGCAGATGGTAGGGTGCCTTGAGCTTTTTGCTGACATGCCCCAGGCCTGGTTCTGGTGGCACCAGCCTCGGTTCGCAGTGTGGCCCTTCCCACATGCGTCCAGGCCAGCACAGGCAGCTACCAACTGTGGCTCACCTTGTAGCTCCTAACAGGAAGCCCTGAGCTGGTCACAAGCAGCATCTTACATTGACCTTCACCAGTCCCTCCCAAGAAGCCCCAGAACCAACATAGCTGGTGGCCAGCTTCATACCACACAGAACAGCACCCGACTAATTAGCTCCCCAGGTAGCACATTCAAAGGGAGGTCTCGGCAGGAAACAGACCCCACTGGGGCGAATCCCGCACCTTGGAGGTCAGCTCCTGTACAGCAGCTCATACTTTGTGGTCATGGCCACCCTTCATAGCCAGTCAGCCTGAGGGCCAATCCCAGTCACTGATGTGCTGACAGTTGTCAAGGCACAACTACAACAGGAGAACACACACCACCCATACAAGGGACACTCCTGGAGCACCTGGATCAGGTAATAAGGGAGAGTGTGCCACCAGTGCTCACAGGACACACTATAAGTCCACCCTGCCAAGACGGGAAACAGCAGATCTACCTAACAAAGACAGAGATGCAACAAAAATAGGGAGACAACGAAACATGTCCCAACTGAAATAATAGAAGTCTCTAGAAAAAGAACTAAATGAAATGAAAGCTAGAAGTCTACTAGATACAGAGTTCAAAACACTGGCTACAAGGATGCCCAAGGAACTTAATCAGAACTTTGCACTAAGATAGTAAGCATAAAAAGGACATAAAAACCATCAACAATAACCAGTCAAAAATAAATACAATAACTGAAGTGAATCCACTAGAGAGAATCAATTAGATGAAGCAGAGGACCAAATCAGCTATTTAGAAGACAAAGTAACAGAAAACATCCATTCAGAACAGCAAAAAGGGGAGTGGGTGGGGCAGGGGAAATGCTGGTGGGAAAATGGAGACAACTATATTCGAACACCAATAAAAAAGTGATTTAAAAAATAGCAAAAAGAAAAAAGTATTAAAAACGACAGTTCAAGAGACCTCTGGAACAATATCCAGCATAAATTTGAAGAAATATTGACAGAAAACTTCCCTAACATGGCAAAGGAAGTAGACACACAAGTCCAGGAAGTGCAGAGTCCCAAACAAGATGAACCGAAAGAGGCCCACACCAAGACACATCCTAATTAAAATGGCAAAGGTTAAAGACAAGAGAGAATCTAAAAAAAAAAAAAAAAAAGACAAGAGAGAATCTTAAAAGCAAAAAAGATAGTTGCCTACAAGGGAGCACCCATAAGACTCAGCTGATTTCTCAACATTAACTTTGCAGGCCAGGCGTGATTGGCATAAAATATTCAAAGTGATTAAAAAAAAAAAAAACCTACAATCAAGAGTACCCAGTAATTTCAGGACTTCCAGCCAAGATGGAGGAGTAGGCAGACACACTGTGCCTCCTCGCACAACCAAAAGTCGGAAGACAACAATTAAAAAACAAAAAACAACCAGAACTGACAGAAATTTGAACTTATGGAAGTCCAGCAACCAAAGAGTTAAAGACACGTTCATCCAGACCAGTAAGGTGGGGCAGAGTTGGGCGAGCAGCAAGACGGAAACCAGGTGCGCAACACTGAAACAGGCCAGGGGGACCTCGGCTGGCAGACCAGGACCCAGCAGGTCTCAGGCCAGTGGAGTGGACAGTCCCGTGTTCACATGCAGATAAACTGGGAGAAAAAGTTGAGGAGTGGAGCAGACCGTGCAACCCAGGGTCCCAGTGGGGAAATAAAGCCTCAAGCCACTGATTAAAAACACCTGTGGGAGTTGAGGCAGCAGCGGGAGGAACTCCTGGCTTCACAGAAGAGTTCACTGGAGAGACCCATAGGGACTTGAAACTGCGCAAGCCCACCTACCCGGGAATCAGCACAGAAGGGTCCAATTTGCTCATGGGTAGTGGGGGAAGTGACTGAGAGGCAGCAGAGAGCGGAGCAGGCGCCATTGTTCCCTCTCAGGCTCCACCCCCTATACGTAAAAGGCGCACCGAGGGGAGGAAAAAAAATGGCCCAATTGAAAGAGGAGATCAAAACTCCAGAAAAAATACAACTAAGCGACAAAGAGATAGCCAACCTATCAGATGTGCAGTTCAAAACACTGGTAATCAGGATGCTCACAGGATTGCTTGAATTTCGTTGCAAATTAGATGGAAAAAAGAAGAATACACTAAGAGAAATGAGGGGAAATATACAGGGAACCAACAGTGATAGGAGGGAAACTGGGACTCAAATCAACAGTGTAGACCAGAAGGAAGAAAAAAACATTCAACCAGAAAAGAATGAAGAAACAAGAATTCAAAAAACTGAGGAGAGGCTAAGGAACCTCCAGGACATCTTTAAACGTCCCAACATCTGAGTCATAGGGGTACCAGAAGGAGAAGAGGAAGAACAACAAATTGAAAATTTATTTGAACAATAATGAAAGTGAACTTCCCCAAGTTGGTGAAGGAAATAGACCTCCAGGAAGTCCAGGAAGCTCAGAGAGTCCCAAAGAAGTTGGACCCAAAGAGGAACACACCAAGACACATCATAATTACATTACCCAAGATTAAAAATAAGGAGAGACTCTTAGAAGCAGCAAGAGAAAAGGAGACAGTTACCTACAAAGGAGTTCCCATAAGACTGTCAGCTGATTTCTCAAAAGAAAACTTGCAGGCAAGAAGGGGCTGGAGAGAAGTATACCAGGTCATGAAAGGCAAGGACCTACATCCAAGAATACTCTATCCAGCAAAACTTTAATTTAGAATGGAAGGGCAGATAAAGTGCTTCTCAGATAAGGTCAAGTTCAAGGAGTTCATCATCACCCAGCCTTTATTATATGAAATGTTAAAGGGATATATATAAGACATAGAGGGATATCAACAGGGGAGTGGGAGGCAGGGAGAGGGGGGAAAAGTACAGAGAATAAGTAGCATAAATGGTAGGTAGAAAACAGATAAGGGGAGGTTAAGAATAGTATAGGAAATGGAGAAGCCAAAGAACTTATGTGTATGATCCATGGACAAAAACTAAAGGGCAGGGAATGGGGGGGTGCGGGGTGAAGGGGAACAAAGGGGGGGAAATGGGACAACTGTAATAGCATAATCAATAAAATATATGAAAAAAAACAAAGGCTATAATAAACAAAAGGACATATCATAATGACAAAGGGATCAACCCAGCAAGAGGCTATAACAGTTGTAAACGTTTATGCACCCAACACAGGACCACCTAAATATATAAAATTTTTTAAGAAATAAGAAGAAGAAAAAAAAAGGAGTACCCAGTAATTTAATTTAAAATTGAATGAGAGCTAAAGAGCTTCCCAAACAACAAAAAGCTGAAGGAGGTCATCACCACCAAACCAGTATTCCAAGAAATGTTAAAGGGACTTAAGAAAAAGTAGGATAAAAAAAGGAATATAAATATGAATAACAAAATGGCAGTAACTATGTACCTATCAATAATCACTTCACCCCTGGCTGGTGTAGTTATCGGTTCAATTCCCAGTCAGGGCACATGCCTGGGTTGCAGGCCAGGTTCCCAGTGGGGGCCACATGAGAGGCAACCACACATTGATGTTTCTCTCCCTGTCTTTCTCTCTCCCTTCCCTTCTGTCTAAAAATAAATAAATAAAACCTTTAAAAAAAATAATCACTTCAAATGTCAATAGATTAAATGCTCCACCCAAGAGACAGAGCACCCGAGTGGATAAGAAAACAAGACGCACACATGCACTGTCTACAAGACACCACTTCAGATCAAAAGACAGACTAAAACCAAAGGGATGGAAAAAGGGATTTCATGCAAATGGAAACAAAAAAGCTGGAATAGCAATACTTCTATCAGACAAAATAGACTTTAAAACAAAGGCTATAATAAGAGACAAAGGGACATTATATGATGACAAAGGGAGCAATGCAACCAGACAATATAACCCTTGTAAACATTTATACAACCAACACAGAAGTACATAAATATATAAAGGAAGTATTGATGGCCATAAGGGATAGACAGACAGTAACACAGTAGGGGACATTAGTACCCCACTGACATCAGTAGATAGATCTTCCAGACAGAAAATCAACAAGGAAACAGCAGTCTTAAGTGAACATTAGACCGGATGGATTTAATTAATGTTTTTGAGCATTTCACCCCAAAGCAGCAGAATATACATTCTTTTCAGGTGCACATGCAACATTTTTCAGGACAGACCACATGTTAGGCCACGAAACAAATCTCAATAAATTTACCGAGAAGTGTTTTCAGGAACCACTATGAAGGACACATGGACAGAACCAAGGGGGAGGGTGGGGGCAGGGGAGGGAGGTAGGATTGGAGGGGGTGGGGGAAGGGGAGAGGATGCAGACAACTGTAATTGAACAACAATAAAGTAATTTTAAAAAACAACAAAAAAAATAAATTTAACAAGATTAAAATCATATCAAGTATCTTCTCCAACTGCAATGGTATCAAACAAAACCAATTAAGAAAAATGAAAAAACAGCCCTGGCTGCTGTGGCTCAGTGGATTGAGCACCGGCCTGTGAACCAAAGGGTCGCCGGTTGGATTCCCAGTCAGGGCACATGCCTGGGTTGCAGGCCAAGTCCCCAGTAGGGGGTGCATGAGAGGCAACCACCCATTGATGTCTCCCTTTCTCCCTCCCTTCCTCTCTAAAAATAAATAAATAAAATCTTTAAAAAAAAAAGAAAAACTGAAAAAACAAACACATAGAGGCTAAATAACATGCTATTAAACAATACATGGGCTAACAACTCAAGGAAGAAATCAAAAGAGACCTTCCACAAATGAAAATGAAAACACAATGAGCAAAAATCTGTGGGACACAGCAAAAGGAGTTCTAAGATGGAAATTTGTAGCATTACAGGCCTATCTCAATAAACAAGAAAAACCTCAAATTAACAATCTAACATTATACCTAAAGGAACTAGAAAAATAACAAAGTCCAAAGTGAGCAGAATGAAGGAAATAACAAAGATGAGAATAAAAATAAACAAAATGGAGTCGAAAACACAATACAAAAGATTAATGAAACCAAGAGCTGGTTCTCTGAAAGCAAAAAAAAAAAAAAAAAAAAAAAAAAGGAAAAAGAAGAACTGATAAACTTTTAACGAGATTCATCAGGAAAAATAAGAGAGAGTTTTCCCCAGCTGCCAGTAACGTGCTCAGTCCTGAGGAAGCTAAGCTCACGTTGAGATGACACCCTCACTTCATCGGGCAATTAGCACAGTGCCTGGGGGCGCGCACCCAGCACTCGCCCACGCCGCTGCCTCCATCTCCATCTCTGAGCTCACCTGCATCTACCCGGCCCTCGTCCTACGCGATGATGAGAACAGTCACAGAGGTCTGATCGCTGCCCGCATTAAAAGCAGCTGGTGTAAATGTCGAACCTTTCTGACCAGGCTTGTTTGCAAAGGCTCTGGCCAATGTCAACATGAGGAGCCTCATCTGCAGGGCAGGGGCCAGTGGACCTGCCCCAGGAGCAGGCGCTGCACCAGGAGGAGGTCCTGCCCCCTCCACCACTGCTGCCCTGGCTGAGAAGAAAGTGGAAGCAAAGAAAGTATCTGAGGAATCTGTTGATGACAAGTGCTTTGGTCTTCCTGACTAAACCTCTTTTGTAACATGGTCAACAAAAAGCTGAACTCTACTACAGAGAGAGAGAGAACCCAAATAAATAAAATCAGAAACGAAAGAGGAGAGGTGATAACTAACACCACAGAAATGTAAAGGATTGTAAAGAAATACTATGAACAGCTATATGTCAACCAACTGGACAATCTGAAAGAAATGGATAAATTTCTAGAAACATACAATCTCCCAAGACTGAATCAAGAAAAGACAGAAAATCTGAACAGACCAATTACAACCAACAAAAGTCAAATCAGTAATCAAAAACTCCCAACAAAAAGCCCTGGAATGGATGGCTTCACAGGTGAATTTTACCAAACACTCAAAGAAGAATTAACATCTATCTTCAAACTATTCTAAAAAATTCAAGAGGAGGAAAGGCCTCCAAACTCATTTTACAAGGCCAGCATTACTCTGATTCCAAAACCAGACAAAGACATTACAAAGAAAAAATATATACCATCGGTCAATAACCTAATGAACATAGATGCAAAAATCCTCAATAAAACATTAGCAAACAGAAATTGGCAATACATTAAAAGATCTTACACTATGGTCAGGGGCAATTTATTTCTGGGATGCAAGGTTGGGACAGTATCTGCAAATCAATTAATGTGATACACCACATAAACAAAATAAAGAATAAAAATAATATATCACAGAAGGAGAAAAAGCACTTGACAAAATCCAGCACCCATTTACAATAAAAACTCTCAGCAAAGTGGGAATAGAGGGAACATACCTAAACATAACAAAGGCCACATATGACAAACCCACAGCCAACATCATGCTCAACTCATATTAAAAGTGTTCCCCTTAAGATCAGGAACAAGACAGGGATGTCCGCTTTCACCTCTTATTCAATATAGTACTGGAAGTCCTAGCCATGGTAATCAGATAAGAAATAAAAGGTATTAAAATTGGAAAGGAAGAAGTAAAACTGTCATTATTTGCAGATGACATTATATTATACATAAAGAATACTAACAATTCCACCAAAAAACTACTAGAATCGGTAAATGAATTCAGTAAAGTAGCAGGATACAAAATTCATATTTCAAAATCGGTTCCATTTTTATACACTAATAATGAATTATCAGAAATAGAAATTAAGAAAACAATCCCATTTACAATTTACATTAAAAAAATAGGAATAAATTTAACCAAGGAAGTAAAAGACATGTACTCAAAAAATTACAAAACATGGAAGAAGTTACAAATAAATGGAAGTACATACCGTGTTCATGGATAGAAAAAATTAACATTTTAAAGCATCCAAGATCTGTGCAGACCCCAGGCAGACTTGACCCCAGCAGATCCGGACACCTTCATCACCCCGCCATGGAAACCTCAGCGCACAAGCAGCAGCAACAGTCCCCAGTGTCCAAGGTCAGGAATCTGCCTTGGTAGGAGCAGGCCCAGCTGCTGTGAGGCTGCCACGGGGCAGGGGGTCCGCTGGGTGGACAGGCCCCGCCGGCCCGCACCCCACTGCCCCCAGACCTGCGGCCGAGCGGAGCCAAGCCACAGAGGGTTGAAAAATACCGGCCACAGACATTGAGCGACCTCAATTCTCATCAGGACATTGTGAGCACCATTCAAAAATGTATCAGTGAAGATGGACCGCCCCACCTGCTTCTCTATGGTCCTGCACGGACAGGAAAGACATCCACCAGTCTAGCCTGTGCGAAAAAGCTGGACAAAGAATTCAGCTCCGTGGCCTTGGAGCTGAATGCTCCAGATGAATAGGTGTTGTTTGGGGATCAATCCCGAGCTTTGCTAACTTAAGGACAATATTTAAGAAGGGCTTTAAACTAGTGACACTGGATGAAGCTGCTGCCTTGACTCAAGATGCCCAGAACACCTTGAGGAGAGCGATTGAGATATTTACTGAAAACACCAGATTTTGCCTTATCTGTAACTATATGTCAAAGAGCATCCCCGTCTTGCAGTCCCCCAACTCCTGAGCTCATGGTTCCACGCCTGGAATATGTAGGAGATAAAGTCGACGTAAGGGAAGGCGGGATGAAAGCACTTGTGACTCTTTCCCGTGGAGACACACGAGGGGCTCTGAACGTTCTGCAGAGCACCAATACGGCCTTTGGGAAAGTGACAGAGGAGACTGTCCACACCCGTGCAGGCACCTGCTCAAGTCAGACCTCACCAATATTCTGGACTGGATGTCAAATCAAGACTTCATCGCAGCCTACAGAAATATATGGAGTTGAAAACTCTGAAGGGGTTGGCATTACATGATATCCTGACAGAGACGTGTTTGTACATAGACTTTCCATCTTCAGTTCAAATACATTTATTGACCAAAATGGCAGAAACTGAGTACAGACTTTCTGGGGGTACCAATGAGAAGATTCAGCTGAGTTCCCTCATTGCAGCCTTTCAAGTCACCAGAGACCTGATTGTCGCAGAGGCCCAGATGCTGACTGAGGACCATTTGCCGACAATTCTGAGGCCCAGCAGTGACTAGGGAACAGGAGACTTGGTTATGGAATGGACTGCCACCTGGGGTCAGGGGATGAAGCCACAATCACCCCAAGTCTTGGAAAATTCTTGTTCCACGCATGGGCGGGCAGACATATAAAAAGTACCTTGTTTGTAGCCGTCTGGAGCAGAGATGTACAAAACAATTTTAACGTACGGCTGTCTTATTGCACTGCCGACCTGTGTTTATAGGGAGAAAAAAGCAAACACCTTTATTTCAACCTTCAGGCTTTTACCCTTCAGTTGCTTGGATGACAGGTAGTTAGCCTGCCCCACTTCGGTTCTGACACTAACTTTCAAATCTATATGCCCCACGTCTTCCAACTCAAGATAAACAGAACATCTGCAAAATCGAGTATAATCTGTGACTGCCCATATATCTACTTCTAGGGTAGATGTTAACAGATTTCTGGCCAAAACTATTATACTCATAAAAAGGACTCAATTCTCTTATTTTGAAAACTGGTCTTTATTTCCCCTCGTGAAGTAGAGGACTTACGAGCAGGTTCCTAATTGTGGGTAGACACTAAACTTTCAATTCATGCCACCAGGGGCCAGAGATTGTACAACACCCATGCGTATTTAATGCAGGGAGGGCACATGAGAGTAAGCCTGAGTCTAAACCTGCACCCGCCAGAGGAACTAGGCCACGTGTACAAATGTAGCGTTTTACAGCAGTCATGCTGCATTTATATCATTCTTCATAATGGAAATAAAGCAGCTTTGCTAAAAAATAAAACTTAAAAAATAAAATATCCCTACTACCCAAAGTAATCTGTAGATTCACTGTAATCACTACCAAAACACTAATAGTATTTTTCACAGAACTAGAATAATTTTAAAATTTACATGAAACCATAAAACACCTCAAATAGCTATAGCAATCTTGAGAAAGAAGAAAAAAGTTGGAGGAATCACACTACCTTATATCAAACTATATTACAAGGCCATAGTAATCAAAACAGCATGGTATTGGCATAAAAACAGACACAAAGAACAATGGAACGGAACAGAAAGCCCAGAAATAAACTCAGACCTATAAGGTCGATTTGTCTATGACAAAGGAGGGAGAATATACAATGGGGTAAAGACAGTCTATTCAACCTAAAAGGTGTTAGGAAAACTGAACAGATACATGTAAAACAAAAACCAAAAACAGACCATCTTCTTCCACCACACACAAGAATAAACTCAAAATGGATTAAAGACTTAAATGTAAGCCCTGATACCATAAAACTTCTAGAAGAAAACATACACAGTAAAATCTCTGACACTGCTCTTAATAATAATTTTTCTCATATATCTCCTCAGGCAATGGAAACAAAAGAAAAAATAAACAATTGAGACTACATCAAACTAAAAAGTTTTTGACAGCAAAGGAAACCATCAAGAAAATGAAAACAACTTACTGAATGAGAAAAGATATTCACCAATGATACATCCTATAAGGTATTAATATTCAAATTTTATAAAGAACTCATACAACTCAACACCAAAAACAATCCAATTAAAATATGGACAGAAGACCTGAACGGACATTACTCCAAAGAGGACATACAGATGACCAATGGACATATGAAAAGATGCTCAATGTCACTAATCATCAGAGAAATGCAAATTAAAACTACAATGATATATTACTGCTTCATACCTGTCAGAAGGGCTCATCAATAAATCAATGAAACAAGTGTTGACGAGGGTATGGAGAAAAGGGAACCTTCATGCACTGTGGAGACTGCAAATTAGTGCACCCACTATGGAAAACAGTGTGGAGGTTCACCCCAAAATTAAAAATAGAATTACCTTATATCCAGCAATTCCACTTCTGGGAATATATCTGAAGAAATCCAAACCAGTCATTTGAAGAGATGTATGCACCCTATGTTCACTGCAACATCATTTACAATAGCCAAGGTATGAAAGCAACCCAAGTGCCCATCAACAGACGGATAAACACGTGTTACATGTATACAATGGAATATTACTCAACTATAAAAAGAATATTTTACCATTTGTGACAACATAAATGGACCTAGAGAGTATTATGCTAAGTGAAATAAGTCAGAGAATGTCAAATACCATATGATTTCATTTACATGTACAATCTAAATTAAAAAATACACAAGGACTTCCGGCCAAGATGGAGGTGTAGGTAGACACACTGTGCCTCCTCGCACAACCAAAAGAGGAAAAACAATTTAAAAAAACAAGAACAGCCAGATCTGACAGAAAACTGAACTGAGTGGAAGTCCAACAACCAAGGAGTTAAAGAACACACGTTCATCCAGACCGGTAAGCAGGGTGGAGCCAGGTGGAGAGCACTCGGCAAGACGGTCTCGGCAAGACTTCAGCTGCCCGGAGAGGCCCATGGCAGGCGCACTCCACGAAACCGGGGCTGAGACTGGTGGACTGGGCGGTCCCTCAATCTCGCGCAGATAAACCGGGAGGAAAAGCTGGGGAGTGGAACAGACCGCGCAGCCCACCAATGCAGGGAAATAAAGCCTCAAACCAACAATTGAATACACCTGTGGGGGTTGAGACGGCTGTGGGAGGAACTCCCGGCCTCACAGGAGAGTTCGTTGGGGAGACCCACAGGGACTTGGAACTGTGCAGGCCCGTCCACTCACCCCAGAGCCAGCAAAGAAGGGCCCAACTTACTTGTGAGTAGCTGGGGAAGGGCGGAGAACAGAGCAAGTGCCATTGTTCTCTCAGGCCCCGCCCCCACAGATAGCGTCACAACACAACGATGTGGGTTACCCCACCCTGGTGAACACCCAAGGCTCCACCCCTTAAAGTAACAGGTGCACCGAGAAAAAAAAATGGCCCAAATGAAAGAACACATCAAAGCTCCAGAAAAAATACAACTAAGTGACGAAGAGACAGCCAACCTATCAGATGCACAGTTCAAAGCACTGGTAATCAGGATGCTCACAGGATTCGAAGATTGTCGCAATTACTTGAACAAATGAAGGATAATATAAAGGAAATGAGGGGAAATCTGCAGGGAACCAATACGGATGAGAAGGAAACTGGGACTCAAATCAACAAAGTAGACCAGCAGAAAGAACATCCAACCAGAAAATAATGAAGCAACAAGAATTCAAAAAACTGAGGAGAGGCTTAGGAACCTCCAGGACATCTTTAAACGTCCCAACATCCAAGTCATAGGAGTGCCAGAAGGAGAAGAGGAAGACCAAGGGATGGAAAACTTATTTGAACAAATAATGAAGGAGAACTTCCCCAAGCTAGTGAAGGAAATAGACTTTCAGGAAGTCCAGGAAGCTCAGAGAGTCCCAAAGAAGTTGGACCCAAAGAGGAACACACCAAGACACATCATAATTACATTACCCAAGATTAAAAATAAGGAGAGACTCTTAGAAGCAGCAAGAGAAAAAAAGACAGTTACCTACAAAGGAATGCCCATAAGACTGTCAGCTGATTTCTCAAAAGAGACCTTGCAGGCAAGAAAGGGCTGGAGAGAAGTATTCCAAGTCATGAACGGCAAGGACCTACATCCAAGAATACTCTATCCAGCAAAGCTTTCATTTAGAATGGAAGGGCAGATAAAGTGCTTCTCAGATAAGGTCAAGTTCAAGGAGTTCATCATCACCCAGCCTTTATTATATGAAATGTTAAAGGGATTTATATAAGGCATGGAGGGATATCAACAGGGGAGTGGGAGGAGGAGAGAGGGGAAAAGGTGCAGAGAATAAGTAGCATAAATGGTAGGTAGAAAACAGACGGGGAGGTTAAGAATAGTATAGGAAATGTAGAAGACAAAGAACTTATGTGTATGATCCATGGACAAAAACTAAAGGGCGGGGAATGGGGGTGGTGGGGGAGGAGGGGAAGAAAAGGGGAGGAATGGGACAACTATAATAGCATAATCAATAAAATATAGTTTAAGAAATGTACAAACAACAGAAACAGACTCATAGGTGCAGGGAACAAACAGGGCTGCCGGATAGGAGGGGGTGGGGGATGGGTAAGAAAGGTGAAGAAGAAAGAATTTACAAAATAGTCTGAGGATATAGAGTACAGCAAAGGGAATGTAGTTAACAATATTGCAGTAACTATGTATGGTGCCAGGTGGGTACTAAAGTAGTCAGGGGATCACTCCATACATTGTATAATTATATATCCACTACACAGTACATCTAAAACAAATATGTTAAAAGCAAGAAAACAAAGGGGCAACTACAGGAATAGAATTAGGAAATATTATATGACGGTCAGGAAAAAAAAACAACTAAGTCATTTAATTATTGCATTCTGACTTCAGGTTCCTCCTTACTGAGAAAACAAAGTATTTTTTTTTAAAGGGTACACATTAGAGAAAGAAGTGTTTAAGGCTAAATCTTAAAAAAAAGAAATCATGGCCCTGGCTGGGCAGCTGGCTCAGTTGGTTAGAGCGCCGTCCCCATACACCAAGATTACAGGTTTGGTCTCTGGTCAGGGTACATGCAAGAAGCAACCAATGAATGCACTAATAAGTGGAACATCAAAATCGATGTTTTTCTCTCCCCTTCCTCTCTGTCTCTAAAACAACTGTTAAAGATGGAATGTTTGGGGGGGTGGAAACAAACATAGGAAGTGGTCACGCTTTCAAAAAGCAAGTTCTCCTCTTTCACGATGGCTACGTTGTACTTCTGCCCAAAAGTCAAGATGACTTCCTAAGATCCTTCCAGAAGATTTTGTGATTCTTTTGTAGAATGTCTCCTATTGTAGATCAGCATTTCTCTAATTGTGTCTGTTAGATGTTAATGTTCTGTGAGAATTCCATTCTCAAACAAGTTTGAGAACTGTAAGTTAAAGTTTGTATGTTCTTGTTGGTTTGCTTGTAATCTACCACAACTCTGCAAAAGGGGAACAGGATTATGAATGTGAGGTTTCCCAAATGCATTTGGTACAGAATCTTTCTGTGAGGAGCAATTAGGAGCCCTATGTCTGAGCAACACCTAGTGACATATCTAGGGGTGCTTGTGTTCCACAGAGCACAGTTTGAGAAACATCACTGCAGGTTGTCTCCATACGCTTCGGTTGTCTTCTAGTCTGTGCTACACCCTACAAAGGATGACTGACACGTTAAAAATACGGGGAGAGAACATATTTTTTACTTTGAATCAAGAATTCCTTAAACTAGACCAAAAAAGCATTAAATTTGAAAGATTGTTCAATCTACATTAAAATGAACTATTCATTAAACGATTATCAGATAAATTGAAAGAACTGAGAGATATTAGCAACACATAAAAGTGACAAAAGATTAGTATGGTAGGCGACCTCCAAGATGGACCCTGCCACCTGGCGTTCACACCCTGGTGTTGTCCCACGTCGTACCAGCTCAGGCTGCATCACCAATCCCATAGAGTGAACAAGTAATGGTATGAATAAGTGCTCCCATTACAGAATAAGTAACGGTATGTCATGTCTTAGGTTGGGTTAGTAAAGGACTGCAGCTTCTGTCTTGAGTTTTTTCCTCTCTTGGATTGCTCACTGGGGAAGCAAGATGCCATGCTGTAAGCTTCCCTATGAAGAGGTACAATGGCAAGAAACAGGCCCGCCAGCAATCACGTAAATGATCTTGAAAGCGACTCTAAAACCCCAGTCAAAGCCTTGAGATGATTGTGATTTTGGCCAACATCTTGACTACAATCTCCTGAGAAACTCTGAGCCAGAGTCAACAGCTGTGTTCCACAGCAAGAGATACCTAACACAATTAGCACTCTTCATATGTATAGAACCATGCATGAATATGGAAAGACAACCAACCAAAGAAAAAAATGGACCAATGTTATAAACAGGCTTTTCACAGCAAACACAAAAGGTATCCATGAATAGATGTTCAACTTCATCAATGATCAGGGAAAAGCAAATTAAGACCACACTGAAATTTTAAATCTCCCAAACTGACAGAAATTGAAAAGTCTCACTCCTAAGTGTTGGCCAGGAAACACAGGAGCATAGGTAGCCCTTATACACAACGTGTAGGTGTGTAAAAATGTTACAGTCACTCTGGGTGGAAAATGTGGCATTCTCTTTTAAAATTGGATAGAAATATAACCCACAACCCAGTAATTCCACCCCTAGGTAGGTCTTAGAGACACTCTCGTGTCCACAAACACTCACATGGACGTACGGGGCCTTGCTGTTTAAATGGCTGACCCCTGGACAACATGGAGGTTAGGAGCACCTACCTCCCACGCTGTCGCAAATTTACAGATAACTTTTGACTCCTCATAAATTTAATTACTAATAACCTGCTGTTGACTGGAAGCCTTACTGATAACATAAGCTACAGAACAAATGTTACAAAAATCATGAGAAAATACATTTACAGTACTGAACTATATTTACCAACAACTGTAAGCTTACATCATCTGTTTACAAGATGTGCATCAATAGTTTTATATGATAAAAACACTGTAGATGGTATACTTATTACACTAGGAATCAAAAATGAAAATATAATGTGAAAAAGAAATTCATATTTATTTACAGGTATAGCAATTCATGCACTAATAATGAAGTAGCAGCAATATGGTTGCTTTATGGTAGTCTAGTGTAATTCATAGGATGGCTTCACGGTAGCCTAGCCTGTACACTAATGAGTGAATCATTATAAAATTTTTACGGTATACAGTGTTATAGTCATATTCATAATACAGTATTGGAAATTGTTAATTAAAAAGAACACCTGTGATGGTAGGCTGACGTGCACTACCCCCAATTAGGAGACAGGCATACCATAATGTAATTCTTTGAAAGCAAATTTATAAAACAGGAAGAAAACTAATACATTAATTCTATATTAAATATTACTCACCTTATGCTTATGTTAGGCTACCACTTCCATGAATCTATTGCACATGATGTCCGACACAATGAATACTTAAGCGATATGACACTGAAACATCTCATCAGTTCTTGCCATATAGTTATTAGATTATCGTGTGAAGACACACACACAGACAAAACACCTAAGTTTATTGACTGTACAGCATGATTATTTACTGTTCATTCAGGGGAAGTGGATCGGCATCCTCGTTGCCTCCACATTGAGTAGGCTGAGGAGGAAGAGGCTGGTCTTGCTGCCTCAGGGGTGCAGAGGAGGAAGAGATGGAGGAGGTGGGAGGCAGGGGAGGCAGGCACACTTGCTATAACTTTATGGGATATATCATAATTCGTCTTTTTTTGCTTTTTCATTTTTCTGAAAATATTTCTATATGGTACAAATAGTTTTTGTTTGCTTTTAGCTTCAGTGTCTGTATCATAGAAAGGTCCACATTGTCAGAGAAGTCAAAAGTAGTCTTGAATAATTAGAACCCTTCTTCCAAATTGTCTAATGTCCATTTGTTTCCTGACACTTCTGTCTTCTCCCTCAACACCTGCCATTGGATTGGAAGCACCCATCTTTTGTTCATTCCTCCAGTGTGGTGTCATTAGCTCTTGAATTTCTCCAAGATCCTCACCTTGAAACCCTCCACACACACACACACACACACACACACACACACACACTCTCTCTCTCTCTCTCTCACCTTTATTGTTTTGCCATATCCACAATCTTTCATGATCCCCTTAATTGGCTCTGTTGTAAATCCTGTGAAGTCGTCCACATCTGGATAGTTTCTTCCATTAAGAATTTGTTTGAGGCTTGATGGCTTCCATAGCTTTTTCTGGAACTATGATGGCATCTTCAATGGTGTAATCCTTCCCATTTCCATGATGTTCTCTTCCATAGTGCTGACAACCTATTCTGGAGCACCATGGGTAATGAACCTTAAAGATCCTTATGACTCCCTCTCTTGAGGCTGAATAAAGACATTGAGTGCCAAGGAGAGCACTCGGACAACTTTGGCGTTAAATTCATAAAATTCTGGGTAGCCAAGAGCACTGTCCAATAAATATCAAAAGAACTTTAAAAGGTAATTCCTTATTGGGAAGGTACTTCCTGACTTCAGGGACAAATTATTGACAGAACCAATCCAGAAACAGGGTTCTCATTGTTCAGGTCTTATTGTTTACAACCAAAAGACTGGCAGCTGGTGTTTATCTTTTCCCTTCAAGGCTCCGAGGTCCCCAGCTTATAGATAAGGGCCGCTCTGATTATAAACCAGACTGCATTTGCACAAAACAGTAGCCTTAGCCTATCCCTTCCTGCCTTAGACCTTGGAGCTTGCTTCTCTTACTTACCAATAATAAAATCCCTTTGTGTCTTTTTTTTTTCTTTCCCAGAATAGGGCACTTTCATCTGCATTAAAAACCTGTTCAGGCAGATAGTCTTTCTCCTTAATTACTTTCTTAATGGCCTCTGGGAACTTTGCTCCCTGTTCATCAGCAGAAGCTTCTTCTTCTGTTACCTTGATATTTTTGAAAGCCAAGCCTCTTTCTAAAATAATCAAACCATCATTTGCTGGCATTAAATTCTTCAGCCTTAGATCCACCACCTTCCTTTTGCATCAAGTTGCCATACAATGACTTCATTTTTTCTCAAATACCACTAAGGTCCGAGCAGCTTGGTCTGCCTGGGTGAGTGAGGGGAAAGGTACACTCGTGGAGGTGGAGCGGACAACTTCAATACTCCCATCTGGAGACCAGCCAAGGGACGAGGGTGGAGAACACAACGGGAGTTGTGCCATCACTTGCTGGAGAGCACAGTCTGCCGAGTATTGAACAGTCCTGGTAGGATCATTCTCCTCACATCTCTTCCAATGTACAAGACAGACCACCCCCTTAATTCTGATTGCTCAGAATTAAGTTGCCAAATAAAGCAAAACTTTAGAAAGCAGCTAAAGGGCCGTGAATACACAAGGGGCTGTGTCCCCAAACACCTGTGTACACCCACACCCTCTCCCGGCACCCCATAGAGCAGGATAAGGCATTTCTTTGGAGGATGAACAGGGGTCTCCCTCAGCTTGGTTACCCAGGTCCCTCTTCGACTCAAGGGTTTACAAAACCAAAGATTACCAAACCTGAAATACCAGCAAATCTATAGTTAAGCCCTTCAGCTTTTGTCCTGTGCTCAAACGAGAAATGCATCACAGGGTGTCACATGTGGTATCTGAGATAAACCATATGTATAAGAACTTATACAATTAACCAAATTACTACTTTTTGGAATTACTGTTTACCAACCAGTATGGAAATATTTCAATATTTAGCATTACCTATGGCTGTATCACTGTGCACTGGCTGAGTATCAGCCCTGCTCATACAGAGTGTGACACAATTTTTACTGAGCTCAAAAACATGGGAACTGAATCAGGTTTAGGAAAAAACACCCATGTAGAAAAACTTAGAAAAACAAAACAATAAAGATAAAATCCAGGATTAATGGTTATCCTTGAAGGAGGAGATGGTAATTTTTTCTTAAGTTGGGTCATATTATTATGGTTCATAACATACATATACATTTATTTTCCACGAAAAGTTCTCAGTGTTGACCTTCTGGTTTACTAAATCAGCTTATTGCAACCTCCTATTCTCTATAATGCAATTGCCATCTTACAAAAATGAGCAATTATGTCAAATACTAAAATTGTGCTGAAATCAAGACAATTATGTCTGTAGAGTTTCTTCTTTGTATCTGAAGAAAGAAATCAGGCTAATTTTATTGTACTTATTCTTAAGACCTAGGTCATTTGTCCATTACATTTTCTCCTAAATGCTGACAAAATTATCTAGTACTTTTTTTTATTTTTTATTAAGATTTTATTTTTATTTTTAGAGAGAGGGGAAGGGAGGGAGACAGAGAGGGAGAGAAACAGCAATGTATGGTTGCCTCTCACATGGCCCTCATGGGGACCTGGCCCGCAACCCAGGCATGTGCCCTGGCTGGGAATCGAACCGGGACCCGCTGGTTCCCAGCCCGCGCTCAATAATTATCTAGTACTTTTAAGAGCTATTGAATTTACCTGAATTTACTCCAGTCTTCAACCCCCAATCTTTTGGCATCTCTTATACTTGTCATAGTTTCTTAGGTTACTAACGGTGATTATACTTAGGAATATATTTGATTTCAGATGTATGACCTTATTGAAATGGGTTTGGTGTTCATCATTTTTCACCTAAACTAAAACCTTCTTCACAAAGAAAATCTATCCTTTTCAACAAGTCCAAAGATATTTTTGCTTTTGTCAATATTATAGTGAGGATGTTATCTTTCCCCAACAAGTAGGATTTGATGTCCCTGATCTTAGTTCAGATAGTAGAAGCCCTTTAGTCTGTTGACGCTGTTTTCCTGCTGTTTTGTTCTGTGTGTGCCCCCACTCCAGCTTGGCACGGATCTCCAAATTTTCATCTCAACAGTCGCATCCCTCATTGTTCAGGATCAGGTAGCAACTCATGGTTTTATACAAGTCCTTTTAAAAAGATGAACCATCTGAAATTAAGACTTGCTAAAATGACAGATACAATACTATTTATGACAAACAGAAGACAAGGGCGCTCCCTGTAAATGATCAGAAATTCAGGCGGAAGCACAGGAAGTGCCGACCAGCCCACGTGGTACAGGGAGCGTTCTTATGATGTAGAGGATGAGGCAGTGCAAAAGGGAAGTCTGTGCAACGCAGCTACTGTAGAACAAAGGTTTTAAAATCCCAAAACCCAAATTATTACACTCAACTTATATTCACTGTAAAGAAATACTTTTTTTTTTCCTTTAGGAAAGCTTGAATGCAACTAAAAACTAGAATAAAACTTCCAGAACTGCTTTTCAAAAGAGATTGCTCAAAACAGATGCTTCCACTTACGTAACTTGCCATCTGCTTTATATTATCCGGAATTTAGCACACTCAGGAACAAAATCTTTAGTTTACATAGCAATAAGAGATAACACACTATATACCTTAACTGACCATGAAAAGATTGTTTTATTCCATGAAAATATCCTCACCAGAGAACACTATCTTAAACAAAGCATTTACCATTAAGAAATCAACGTGTGCACAAAGAATAGAAATTATTGAAAAAAACTTGTTTTTTTTTTTACAATTCACATGTTTAGAATTTAAGAATGACTTAAGAATGATTTAAACTGTGCAAGTACAAATGTCCTTCCTATTATAATAACCCATATACAGGTTGCACTATTCCACATGAAGGAACTTGCCTCCTACGGAAGCAAGTCCTGCTTTTAGAAAAACAAACAGTAGCTTGAAAAGAACAGTTAGTCCTTACAAGAAAACCTTAAACTTTGCCCTCTGTGGCTGCTAGCCAAAAAAACACAAGCACTTCAGGCTTTGTACAGAAGACAAACACAGCCAGATCACATTTCCTCCTCATTGCTAACCTTTAAAATACAAATAGCACTAGGATTTAAAACTACTTTATGTAGTCTGTCAGTATTGAATAATGTCACATTATATAAATAACCCTGTAACGAGATTCAAAATCTAAACTTTATAGTTTACTAGCCTCAAAAGTAATACACTACATGTCAGCTGTGTACAAGGGCACACTTGATCTTATGAAGGCATTAACTTTCACACAATTGTCATTTAGCTTTAGTATAACTGGTAGTACGATTCAAATAACACTGGGCAGAAGTTATCAAAGCAGTCACACAGCTTCTAAAATATTGCTTAAAATCCAACAATACACAGACCATTTCACATTCTCTTTCTTCCCTCAAAATAGCAAAGAACCAAATTAATGAAGCTTCCATTGTTAGAAATATCCCCCCACCCCCGCTCATTTCTCTATTAAACACCTAAGAAATTAGGATACAAGTCATTAAGAAGCACAAATGCGAGGCAGGACAACAGGAGCAATAGGGCACTAACGACAATTATATTTACAAGTATAAACATACAGAAATTTTCATTTTACAAGTAAAAGTGCACATAAATCATTACGAAGTTTCACTAACTTTTATCTGGTTCAAACAAAATCATCACTTGGAAACAGACAATCACTAATAATCAAATGAGAACACGGTAACCCCAAATTAAAAGACCATGGGGGGTCTATAAAACATCTCATAAAAACACTGAGGAAAGTCAAATGGACTCGAACATGTCTTTAGTTTGATGCGTAAATGTGAAGATGCACCATCAAACGTGGTAGAGCTCTAAAAGCCACGTACCGAGGCTACATGGCAGCTGCAGTAGCCCCGAGGAGTGAAAAGAGGTCACACCGAGCTGACACACAAGCCCTTTGTGGGATACTGTAGTGGTAGTGTTGGCAATCAACAGATTTAGGCACTCTAGTTTAAGGCAGCATTTGAATGGAAGCAGCTGACTTCTGACAACAGTCCTTTGTCTTGAGGTGGTGAGTATCTTCTGTGTTTATTAGGCCAGGATTTCAGTGCTGACTATAGATTCTTCCCAGACTGAGGTGCTGAAGATGTAACACGCTTCAAAGAGTTCTTTCAACTGGGCTGTAGGCTAGAGCAGAGATGTTTTCTTTTTCTTATCATAAATAGTTCAGGTTCACAAACTACTTCTTCGTAATGCCAAAACTGGAATGTTTTGCAGTGGAGAAGTTATAGCAGCATACACAGACACTAGGATGGAAACATTAGTGCTGGAGATGTTCGACAAAGCGATCCGCACTACAGATGTGAGACAAAACTAAAGCTCTGACAAGAACAAGGGCTTACAACAACATGCCTGAAAAATCTAGCCCAGTCACTCTAGACATGCGACGGGATGTTAAGCAAACACAGAAGGGGCGCAGGCAGACGCTGACAAATGGCAAGGGCTCTAACAGACAATGGGTCTGAAAGCCAATTAAAACAGAGCTGGGACAGAGATGGTCCTGGTGGGACAGACGAATGTAAGACACATTTAATGACAGCTCTGCATTCTCTCTGATACGGACATCAGTAAAAGAAATGGAAAAATGTTAGCCATTGTTGCTTTCCCCGCCCCCTCATGTGAATAATTGTGAATGAGGAATTTAAGGACTCACAATGATTTTTTAAAACAATGTATGGGAACGCTAATGAAGTTAGTAAAAAATCACGATGTCTGCATGCACTCATGCAACTTGCTTCTCTCACTCTCTCTTTGAGCCTGACAACTCTAACACCCTCCCCCCAGAGCAGCTGCATGTAACCTCCTTCAACATCTTGCCCATTTCCTCAGAAACCCTCTTCAGGAACCTGCAGTCCAGGAGGAAAAAGAAAAGAACAATTACTGAAGACCTTTGGTAAGACCAAAAGGGGTGTTCAGTTTAAAGTGTCCGTCCCAAATGTCCCTAAGCTTATTTTATAGTCAGCTACTGAAAACACCAGAAAAATTTGGAACATGAGCAAATTAATGACTAGCCTCGTAGCTGCTTCCTCACTGAATTGGAAAAAAGAATCTATCCTAATAATCGATGCTTCAGCTAAAATGAGGAAATGCCCTAAACGGTGGTACAGGTATCTTCCTCCAACCCAGTTAGTCGAAAAAGTTTTTTCTTTTCAAAGTCAGATGTGCCAGTACATCTCCTCCATTCAAGATTTCCTATCTTAGCTCGTTTGAAGTCTATATTCCTACTATAACTGCTAAATGCTAAATATCACTAAAGTGATATTTCTTCCTCAAAGACATTTTCCAAATAAAAATACAAGCTTTAGATTAAATTTGGAAGGGAGCTTGTACATTACTGAAAATTACTAGTAAGCCTGAAAATATTTTTAGGTCTGAAAAGAAAGCCATTTTATTCACCAATGAGCTAGACCAGGTTATTTTGTAGATCTCCTGATTCACCTACTACTGTAATAGATTTTGTGCTAGATAGTTATTGTCTTCTTTTAGAAAATCAAAGTTAAGAATAAGGAGGAAAATGAAAATGGTTATATTCTTATTTTATCCAATTAGCCAACTATTATTACTTGTCTTCTTGGCGACTATAGCTAAATTCAAACTCCTGTACCAAACTGCTCCTTTGGGAGTCAGCTTTCTACAGCATTTCAGAGCAGTTTCACTTATCTGAATTCACTACAGTCACTGTGCTTCCTGAAGCCAAATGTGTGTGTGTGTGTGTGTGTGTGTGTGTGTGTGTGTTGGGGGGAGCTTTTATTTATGGATTCCTGCCCAATAGGTCAAATTCTATGATTTATAAGGCAGAAAAACACAAATCCTTCACACAGACTCAAGCAGGACATAAAGCAAAAGGCACCAATTAAGCTTCACACCAACATCACTCAAATGGTAAAGCGTCAACAAAACAGTTTCTTGTGGTAATATTCACATCTTTAAGATCGAGCCTACATTCAGCTCACATAGTGAACAATAAATCTTGGATGCCTTTAAGTTCTCTTATGTTTTCCCACCCATTGAATGTGTTTTCATTTTAAGTTATCATTCCTAGTCATACATATCACAAAGCTGCCTAGTTAGTTTAGATGTAAGTTACTGCACCTTTACTGTTTTTCTCTAGAGTTACATCTATGTATGATGTAGGAACGTAGCCTTCTTCGCCGTTCTGTCTCCGAGCTCTTGTCCATCCATCACCTTTGTCCTCTTCAATAATGTATAGAACTTCACCTTCTTTCATTGCCAGAGTACCTTCATTGTGTCCTAGATGAGAGTTTCACAGTACAAGCATAATTTAAGCATAGCAATAATTTCAAACAAGTTATAAATACAATTCACAAAACGACATGATGAAACCCTACTAGATTTCAACGTATCTAGGCCCACTGACTCTCATTAGTGACATCTCTTTGATACTTTGTAGTCTATCCAACACTTCCTTACACACTGCCTCATTTGAACTGCACAATAACCCCGGGAGGCTGGCATTAATATCACCCCCAAGTAACAGATGAAGTACAAGCCACAATGATATTGTATGATTTGCAAGGGTACTCTAACTCCTATTTCGCTACTTCAACTTCTTTTCCAAACTTCAGTGGTGCTGTTAGGAAAATTCATGAGATGTGGATCAGGAAAACAGTGACAGTGAGACGGTGGAAAAAATGTAGTTTGAAGACAGAGCAGAGAGAAAAAACACAGGCTCAACTTTGTTGGTCCTTCTCTATTCTCTAGATTACATTACAGCAAGATCTTATTTAATATTATTTTCTCAGAATGAAGAGTAACTAAAGACTTTACTCGGTTTTAAAACCAATACAATGGATGGTGCCTTAAATCATATACCATTTTACAACAACTTCTTTGTAAAGGTGTTACTGTGCTCCTCTGTGATTTGAAGATTTTTCAGTCCTTTTTCCAGAAGAGAGAAGGGTGACTAAAAATCTGCAGGGGAGGACCACAGTGACTTCCTCCCCTCACATGGTTTGTCATCCAACTATCACAGAGGAAAATAGGGCAGACTCACAAGTCACCATATTTGCTCCTTCTCTCACCTGAAAATGTGGCCTGCAGAGGCAGGATATGGAGGTGGAAATGCAGGTATGCCATCTGCCTTGGACCCACCTCCCACTGTTAGCAAGTTACAAGGAAAAGCTTGAAGTGACATACCAGCCTTCTACTTCCTGGGTTGGGCTACCTGCTCAAACTGCTTCAACTTTAACGAGTACATGCAGCATTAGTAAGATCTCTAGGGGAAATTCTGTATTAGGATGCTAATAACATAGATAATTTTCTTTCAAATTCATGTATGGAAGGTAAATCTCTGTATTTCGTAACACAGTTGGATAAAAATATTCATACTAATGAATCAGGCATATAATTATCTGACAATGCATTACTTAGCTGAGGACCCTAAAGAACATAACTCTTCTATGTAGACATTAAGGAATCAACTTTATCACATATATTAGAAAAATCATACCATCGAAAGGGTAAATAGCTTTGCAGTGTCCAATAGCAGGCAAGGGATCATCATCTTCAAATTCATCATCAAACTCATTGTGGTGACCATGCTGTTCGGGTGGCCCACGAACTTCTTGGTTTGCATCATCAGTGTAACTTCCCTCAGGACTATAAAACATAAAAGTATCTCTGATCAAGTATCACAAACATGGGAATTTTTTGTATTATCTACAAGTTGATCTCAGGATCAATTCAGAGAATTAAGTATTAATCACATAGTTCCATATTAAAACTTTATTTTCTTAACTCTGGCTATGTGTGTGTGTGTTTATTGCTTCCTGAATTTCCTAAAATTTAAAATTTAAAAGACTACAATGTTCTAGAAACATAGCATTGTGTTAATAATACGTCTCACTATCACCAGGCCCAGAGTAATTGTAAAGATGTATTGGATGCTTGTTTTTCATCATCCTGGATTCATCACTCCCTCTTTAGAAAAGACCCTAAAATTCCTTACGGGGCCCACCCAGATCCACGCACAGTTAACAGGTTTCAGGTGGAATTGTTCTGTCCTGGCTCCAGAGGGCCTATCTTAGCACAGCACTCAGATGGTCAGAGGGAAGAGTTCACAAGCAGGCCTGTAACCCAATCAGATATAAAAGATGCACAGAGACCTTTTCTTGAAACTGTTCAAAGAGAAGCTCCCTTCCTTTTCCACTTGACTTGAACCTGGAGAAATATGAGCCTAAAGCTTTGAAAGATTACCATATGAAGCCAATACAGTGGAAGGCAGAACCGTGAAGTGGAGAGAAACTGAGTCTTGAGATATATCTATCTGAACTCCTAGATTAAGCTCTCCCTAAAGTCAGCTAATAATACCTCTTTTTAGTTTAAGCCAATATGAGTAGAATATTTCATGCTGCCACTAAAAACCCAAGGACTCCTAGTAAAGTTCATTTCTAATTAATTGTTATCTCCTAAATTAGTAACTTAGAAAATCCCAAAAAGTAGGTAATCCAAAGGCACTTTTTTCTTTAAAAGGTTTTAAATCAAAGAGAGAAAAATGTTAATAATTTTTGCTGATGAATCAAATAACTAAGTAGCACAATTTTAATAATGGGAAAATCTACATGATTAGATTTAGCAGCATTTTCTGTATGCCTAGAAGATATGTTCTTAAATAACACACGCCAAATAGACTGAATTTTTAAAATCTAGGTTTTAACAAAACCCAGTGTATTTTGGGATAGCTCTTGATATACTGAAGATATATATATATATATACACACACACACACACTCTTCCAAAAAATGATAACAGAGAGAAGGAAGTAATATTTGTCAAGAATATACCACTACCAAGTATTTTACTACTGGGTGTTTTGTGTACGTTACTTCATTTATTACTAATAATCCTGTATGAGGGGTATTTTAATCTTTTTTTTTTAATATCTGAAAAAACTGATACTCAGAGAACATTAAAAATAAATTTGCTCAAATTATTATGTAATTCTAAGGAGTAAACCAAGACTTCTCAAATTCTTCTCTAAGGTGAAGTCTAATTTGTTGCACTTTATTATAAAAAAGAAAAAGATATATATTATTACAAAGGGGGAAATGCCACAAATGGTGTGGAAAGTTAGCAAAATGCCTTTTGGAAGCTCTGGTCCAAATTAACAACATACGTTTTTTTTCTTCACAAAACTTTGAGCAAAATGAATTAGATTTTTCTTTCGAACTAGCCACCAAATTCCATCTACTTAAGGGAACCTTCCCAGGCCTAGGGAGCCTGTGCCTCCAGAACATAGCTCCAAGACTTGTCCATGTTCCTACCTCTGTTTCTACATGCATGACAAGCTAGAACTGAGCAGCGATCTGAAATTTCATACTTCACCTACAGCTATTGTAAAGAAACAGAAAATTATTTAGATTCAAAAGACTGATGTTATTAAAAGCCGAACTTGTTAAATGAGAGAGGAAGAAAAAAAATTATATGAAGTTCAGAAAAAAAAGTGAGAAAAGTTTGGGGGAAAAGAAGATACAAATAAAATACAAAAAATGACCTTTCTCGTCCCTGTGTTACAAGATGATTTATGTCACTGCTATGTCTTCTGTCTCCTCTCCCACCTGTTTTGCCTTCAACTTCAGAGAGCCATGCCTTAGGGAAAAAATAGGTAAAACTGAGCTTAATAAATATTTTTAAAAGCTCATAAAATAGTCTACATTTAAAATGTGCTTTCAGTTTTTATGATTATGTAATTCTTAGAGAAGGGAAATCTTTATTCCAATTTGGTCAATGATCTACTTTATGGCTAATAAAAAATAGTTTAAATGTTTAGTTTCATATAATGTTTTAAATTTAAAAACCTTCAACAAAGAACTAAACATCAGATACCATATGATACCTTACTTTCAGATCATGAACCCTCAAATTAAATAAATATTTGAAGATAATTTTAGCAAAAACCAATCTAGGATAATGAAGTTTATACAAGTGAATTTATCTCAGACAACTGCTAGGTAACAAATCTACCTCATTCTTGTGGATTTCCATTCTCAGACGGTCAATATTATTCATGGTCTCTGCTAATTTAGGCTGCAAACTCCCTGGATCCCCCATTTGTGGATTTTTCTCATATACATCTTTCATTTTGTTGAGTGCTTCTCTGAAAACAAAAAGGAAGCCATAACATTAAATATTCACTCTGTATAAAAGAATTCCATCTACTTTTGGGGACTCACATACAGCCTAGTAAGAAAAGATTCACATCACTTTTAGTTAAATATTACCTGATTAAAGATAATCTGAGAAAGTATATAGAGTTTGTAATTTATGGAGACAGTCCTTTAAATCATTTGAAATATCAAAAACAAAAGAGTTCTCATTTCTTGCTTCCTAAATGAGAACATATATATATATATTATAAAATAAGTTTAATCAAAGGCTGGGAAATATTCCTCAATATCTTAAATTCATTATATCCCAAATCAAACTCATTATGATCCCATCCAGACACATTATTCCACCTTTTCTTAGTTCACAGCATCATTGTCCTCCCACCCATCTATGCTAGAAATAGAAATGCATCTTTAACTCGCCCTTCTACCTCTAAATTCAGTTTTGACTCAATCAGCTCTCCTCAATTCTTAACATCTGACATTACTGACTTACACTTCTTAATCCTCTTTTCCTTCTTGATCTCCTGGAGGATAATTTTCTTTTTGTTCCTTCTCACCCCTTCTGTCTCATAATCCTCTCTGGCTCCTTCTCTTCCTCTGTTCATCCTTTAAATGTGTGTTACACAGAATGACACAAGGTTTCTTCTCATCACATCCTACACTCGTTCTTCAGAATGATCTTGTTTTGTTTTTCCAGTTTTATTAAGATTTAATTGACTTACTGTTTTAGTATCACCTATCTTCTGATGATACTCAAATATGTATCTTTAGTCCTTCTCTCCTAAGTTCTAGATTTAATTCCAAATACAACTAGATCCCCAGCATCTCTCACTTGGAGTATTAAAAGTCTTCTCATTGGTCTTCCTGCTGCCAATGTCTTTCCCTATGTAATCTACTCTTCATATAGTTTTCAATTATCTTTCTTTGAAATATAAAGGTGATAGTATCACCCACTCTCTCAACAACTTTTGGTGACTCTCCAATACCTACAGAATTCTATAAAAAAGCATTTAAGACTTTATATAATTCATCCTATACCTTTTTAGCCTTATCTTCTGCTATTACACTGCACACAATTTCTAATCAAGTCTCCCTGGCCTAGAGCTAATTCCAGGCCATGCAGAAACATTCACATTTCTGTGTTTTGATTCTTGTTTTCCCCTCTTCCTTAAATGCTCTCACTCCCTGTTCGTTGTCTAATTTCTTGTCTAACTGACAAAACAACCCTATTCTCCCATCAAGGTCTAATTCCAATGTTCTGGAAGCAGACCACTCGTGTTTGGATGCCAACTCCGACATTTACCAGCTACCTAATCTTAGACACATTATGAAGCTGATACTCAATTTCTCCATCTATGTAACAAGAACAACTTCAAAGGGCTATTCTGAGGAATTCAATGACATACTCCATGTAAAATGCAGGACTCACTTCCTAAAACATAATAATCCCCCAAGAAACATTAGCTTCCTACACACCACCCTTCCTCTTCCCCCAGAATCTCCCCAGTTAAGTTTTTCTTAATTATCCCCAGTAAGAATTCATTACTTTTTCCTCTAGTTTCCCCCAGAACTTTAAATCTCTATTAGCAGCTATCATACTCAAGCTTGTATAGAAATTGAATAGCTTGAGTTTTATCTTTTCCAACTCAAAGGTGAGTCTGTTAAGATCAGGAACTATGCTTTATTCATTTTTGTATCTTTTACAGTCCTGGCAGCCTATTACATATAGGAAGCCCTAAATACTACATTATATGTTATAATCTTCCAGAGACCATTTATATGTTCTTCTAGTATTTTAATATTTAAAAATTATTTCATAGGGATATAATGTATAGCATGGTGAGTACAGTTAATACTATATTGTATATATGAAAGTTGCTAAGAGAGTAGATACTCACCATGAGAAAAAAAATTTTTGTTAATATGGACAGTGACAGATATTAAATAGACTTATTGTGGTGATCATTTTGTAGCATATACAAAGAGAGTCATTCTGTATATATGAAACTAATAATGTTATATGTCAAATATACCTCAATTAAAAATTTACACTAATAAATTTAGTCCTCATTATTTGCAGATTCCATAATTTGTAAATTGTGCATTTGCTAAAATTTATTTGTAACCTCAAAAGGAGGACTCATGGCACTTTCATAGTCATCAGATATGACAGAGTGGAGAACAATTCGAGTTATTTGATGCATGTGCACATTCTCAGCTGAAGTCAAACAAGAAGATGCACTAACTTCTTGTTTCTGCTCTGATATTCTAAACGAGTGTCCGTTTTGTGCTCGTTGGTGATTTTTCTGTCTCAGATAGCCCATAAGAGTAGTGCTGAAGTGCTATCTAGTGTTCTTAAGAGCAAGAAGGCTGTGAGGTGCCTTATGGAGAAAATACATGTTATATAAACTTGGTTCAGGCAGGAGTTACTGTGCTGTTAGCCTTGAGTTCAAAGTTAGTGAATCAACAATATCTATTAAATAACACGTCTTCAAACAGAAACACACATATAAAACAAGGCTATGTATAGATCAGTTGATAAAAATGTTGTGACCAGAGGTAATAACTAGAGCCCTGTATCTTCCATATTGGTATTCACTAATTCAGTGTTCAATGACTTTATAGAGCCTAACTGCCACAAATGAGAATCCATTGTAATGCCGTATTTAATTTATGATTAAGCATCCAATCACATGTGATGTACAGTTCTTCACAATCTCTTTAATCACTCATTCCAGAACTTAAGCTCCAATTTTATCTTCAGTATAAAGCAGTCACTGAATCATTGAAATAACCCTTTCTTTATTCATCAAAACTCTCTATGTTCATTAAAGCAAAACTGAACTACAGGAATATTTTTATAAAATTGAAAAAAATTAAAGCTTTGAGTGAGTGAATCTGAAGCCATAAGTAATCAAGCACTATTTGCCAACATATTTTGCTCCAAATGAAGAAAGTATACCTTCAGGTTTCTATTGAACTCAATTTACATACCAAAGCAAAATGAAATTTATACAAGGATAAGAAGTGGTTAGCATTGGTGAAAGTACTCTTCATAATGAGTCATCAAGTGATTTTGTAAATTTTTGGAAGCATAAATAAATACTATTAGCTCCAATAAGTACTATGCAATCTAAGAAACTCTTAACGTTTCATTTTTACTTGTGACATGGCAACAATAAAATTTTCCAAAGTTTAGGAATGTATTTTTCCCTCAAAAGATATTTCAATTAGGAAACATGATTCTTAAACTTTTTATACATGATATTTAAACACATCATCTAAAGTAGACCCGGAAAGGAATAATAATGATTAAGAGAACTTAATGGAAAAATACTTTTGGTCTGATTCTTTTTGTAGTTCTCTGTTAAGTTCATCGATGCGCTGCTGTAGTTTTTTACGTCTCTGTTCTGGTGGCAGATGACTGAAATCTTCCAGTGCTGGGCCCTGAAAAGAAAATCTACATCAGTAAAGAAGACATTTTCAGGAAATTTTATCTTTCATATATATTCGCTATGAAGTAAGAATGTCAATTTTACGTTAGCCCCAAACAACCTCTTTTAAGAAAAAGAAATGTACATAGATATGTGTGTGTTAATTAAAACAGCTACAGGGTCCGGCAGAAGAAATGCCTGCTTAAGTGTGGTTGGTAGGGTAATAATAGATTGTATCAATTTATAGTTTTAATTTGAATATTTCACCTAAAATATCATATGGTGTGCTTGAGTGTGACACTGTTATGTTACAGAATCACATGCTTATGATTTTGTAATAAAAGATTTTTTAATAAAAAAGGGACACTATTTGTGCTGGACCCTGTATATTCACAAAGGGCTCAAATTCCAGTCAGTTTATAAGATCATGAAATACAACGGTAAAAATGACACCTGATACAGACAGCTGGTGATGGCCAGCATCGCATTATCCCCAGGTCTCGGCAGGGTTACAGTGAGTACGCGCGGCTCTTCTCACAGCAACAACAACACAATGGAGACACGCAACATTTCTCCCCTACACACGTTACTGTTTTATGTATGGCCTATCGCCACATTTCCCGTCAGAACACTACAAATGTTCAGACTGAAACTATGAAGTTTAGATAACTGAATTAAGTAAGCAACTTATCTCATAAAATCAATCTAATTAATGAAATGTTAATATTGCTTATAGTCTTTGAATTAATACATTATTAAACCACTGTATTCTTTAGAACCAAAACATACTTGATCATTAAAAAACAAACAATTCACTAAGTGAAATATAAACAGAAATTACATTCCAAAAAGGAGTCTGGTTTCAATTAGCTTTTCACACAACCAAACAATACACCTCTGTTGATTCTGAAAGAATGATATCATCCAAGGAGAGACAAAATCCTTCTTTTGGAAGTATGTTTGAAAATATTTTAATGCTTTAATATTAAAAAAACTGTATCATTTAAGAAAAAGTGCTAGTATTTAGATGTAAATTTCTGATTCAAATAATGTCTTTCGCCTCTTAAATGTTAATCATGTCACTGTTACTTTAGTTATTTTATTAGAGATTATACAACAGAACCAGTATTAGCAACTCTTGATTCCATTTCACATAAACCATATTTACATAGTTCTGATACATTCCCAAGACTGATAACACCTATCTCATTCTTTTTTCTTTTTAAAATGGTTTTAAGAATACACAAACTCAGTTTTTAAAGTGTTGCTAAGTGAGCTCCCAAAATAAATGCATACTTGCTCTTTGGGCTACTTACGCCTATAACATGAGTTAAACGGCTTTATTTCACTACACATAAGAATGCTTCCCTTACTTTTAAAAATGAGAAAATTTACTTTTAGGATAAACCATGATCAAATATAACATTTAATAACAGAATCTCTAAAATTTTCCTAAGTGCTGCACATTATGGACATTTAACAAGCTGCCTAAAAAGTACAACATCTTGTCTAAGTGGTTGTTGTTCTTTAATCTACCAGTCACCATACCTGAGAATCTGTCAATCAACCAAATCTCACCTAAATGAATAAATGTAAAACTTCCTATCCTTGAAATGTAGTGGTCAATTATCAATATAACTTGTCAGTTTTAATTTAATTTATGGCACAGGTTTTAAAAACTATTACTACACATGTGCCAAAGATAAGACTTTCTAATTTATATATTTTTAATATTTCTTAAAATTTTGAAAAACTATTTAACAAAATAAAGAAATATATTCCAATGTGGTTTATGTGGTAGTACTACAATAAAATAAAAGCCACCTGTAAGTAAATCTACCAAATTTCCACTTACCCTTAATTAAAACTTGTTCTCAAATTTATTAACAGTAGATACCTAGGGACTTGTATGTCTAATATCCCATTTTGACATTATAACCTATTCTTTCTTTTATAGGATATGAAAAGGAACTCCACTCCGTTTCCTATGGATGTAAAGAAGTCCTCTGTTGTATTTAACAAACCCCCTACAAGGAAATTCAGAAAAGGCTGTATTGCAAGAGTCTGAAAAACACTGGTTCATTTTCTTAAAATGAGAAACTATGTAAGAACCCAATAATTTGGAGGTTAGGCCTTTACAACGTACTCCCATGAATTCTTTTGAAATAAATGTGTAAAGGAACGCTCGCTCCCTCCCTCTTCCCCTCTCCCTCTATCTCTCTCTCACACACACATACACACACACACAATATTTCTATTATTTGTGCTTTTATTTCTGTTCAATGATGCAGAAGAATTAAGCAATGACTCTACAGTAAAATTAGTAGGAAAATTTTCCTTCTTATTTTTTGGAGAATCTAATGATTCTTATGATAAACTATAAATCAAATTTATATGATCTTGTAAAAGTGTGTTAAGAAAAAGCATTTGTTTAATTTTCATTCTATTAAAACACACTTTTGTTCTACCATGTAACTTTCAAAATAATGTTTAACTATAATCTTATTCTCTGCAACATGACAAGGACTATACTCAATAACATTTAAAAACTTAATGGGTTGATTACAGGTTAACCACATTATTTTTGAATTTTTATGACATCATCAAGAAGTACTGGCATTTGCTGGACTATGGATTAAATTATAAAAAGAAAAAACACGCACAAGATGGAAATGTGAAGATGTACCTTACCACTTGTTTTGGCTTTAAACAAAACAATGTTTGAGATTACTTAATGTTGGCACAGTATATAGATCAGCACATAAGGCTTACCATCTTCATCGACCACTGAATAGTTCAATGGAAAACAGAAAGAAATGGTGAATTATTCACATGAAACCATAATAGAGAAGATGCAATAACCTATATACATATTTTTACAATATTAAAATAAATGTACATTTCACAATCCAAACAATTATGCCAGAAAAAACATTTTAAGCACATTTTTTGGAATGCAAATTACTTGCAAAAAAAATTACACTGATGATAATGGGCAGATATTTTGTATATGCAACTAAAACTCAAAAGTAAATAGTAATCATTCTATCAGTATTTATGCATTTTCTTCTTTAAAGGAGAGGTTTTACTTATGTGGATTTCACTTATATAGTTCATAAATCTCAAAATACTAATATTTGAAAAGTTGAATATAAAAGATCTAACGTTAGCCATTTTAAAAGAAATCTTAAAGTATTATAAAATGGAATGCTCTTTCCGATGCATTAAAGGAAACGCCATTATCTGAATTTTTATAGTTCAAAATACTGTGTTGAATTTAAATACACCATGGGTAGGTTTTAGGTCAGGGTAACATTCCAACTTTAGTTTTAGGGTGCTTTTTAAAAATGTACAGACACATTAAAAACCTATTAGAATCAAAATAATAAATGTAGATTCAAGTTTCCTGTACGTATTTCCTGGCAGACACAAGTATATGGGCTGAACTTTGTTTTGAAGATATAACTTTGTTTTGAAGATATGACTTCTATTTTTCAGTTTTTATTCCAAAACCCGTATGCTTGAAAAGGAACATTAAAAATATAACTTCAATTTTTAGAAAACTGGTTAAAATGTATTCCTTCTGAAAATATGAAATGACGTAGCCAGAGAACTCTCGTATAGTCATTTTTACTGCATGTGTACATACAACACACATTCTGTGGGTTAGCGGGGTCCTGCAACTGGCACTGCATCTATCGAGCATCCCAACCAAACATGAACGTGTGCACACATGCAAGCACATACACACCCACAAGTACACACACAAACACACAGCCCTGTGACCCAGAATACACAGGAGAGCTTTACAAAGTTAACCTTCACATTTATTGCATTTGGTTAGCAGCCTCTAACATTTTTACCTTTCCCTGCTTTTTAAATCATAATTTTTTAAAGAAGTTTGAGGAATGTCAGATAGAATTTCACATAAAAATATGAATTTTAATAGCTGACAAAAAATATCTACCCCTTATCTCTGATGAATTGGCCATATATATTCATGGTTATAATGGTAAGAAAAAAAAAGATGACATATGCTATCCATTATCTTCCCAAATTAAGCTTAACATTCTTTAGACTGTCAGTAGTTTCAGGGAGCAAAACCACAACTTATTTGTGACAAAATTCCTGATGAGATTTAATAGTTTAAACTTTAAAAAGATATTCATGCTCTTCTTTAAATGTTATTAAAACAAAATTTTATATAGGACAGGAAGCAAAATACCTAAAATATTTATCATTTATAATTTTCACCAGTTGCCATATTAACATTTTAGAAAAAAAAACCAAAATAATTATGACTGAAATATCAGATGTTTCTGTGTTTAGCTAGTGAAATTTTAGGGACACAAAAATCTCAAGTTCTTGTAAAAATATTAGAAATACATAATTCAAGTTCAATACAGAAATACCTTACTCTCATGTGTAATTATCAGATACTTATAACTAGAAAATTTCACATACCCACTATACCTTATAAATACACAAGGGAGTTAAAAAGGAAATCAGGCAGTTAATATTATTAAATGTATTTCATGTAAAGATAGAGAAATTCTGAAAACTACTCTGGATAGTTAATAGAAGTCTGTAAGATCTTGAATAACTTAGAAAACACAGCTCAAATGAAGTAATTACAGAGTAAAAATTATTCATTTCTTTATGAAGCAGTTAAGTTTGAGCACGTATCAAATACCCACTAAAAGTTAAATCTTCATGTCACAGAAAGAAGTACAGGCCCTCGCCCTCAGAAAAGGTTTGTTGGCACTGTGGTCAAATTGAAAACCCCTAGTCCGATATAACATTTCTCATATCCTTAAAGATACTGGGGACTGTGTATACTAGGTTTTCCTTAAGAAAAAGAAATTATAAATTTTTAGAAAAGCCAAAAAGCAGGTATTTAGGAAAAGTGATGTAACAAATATAGCTCAAAACAAGAGTTTCTGATTTGAACGGCATAATTCATTAGCTTTAAGAAAACTGAAGACTAATCATTTCACAATATATGTAGATCAAACCATCATGCCGTACACCGTAAACTTATACAGTGATGTATGTCAATTATTTCTCAATAAAACTGGAAAAAAGGATGACTATGAAACTATTCTGTTTTTGTAACACCTGGGGATTGAATTTATTTTAGGAAATTTACTTTGTTGGCTATTGTTGTGGAAAAATAAAAAATACCTAGAAGTAATGTAGTATAAAGAGTAGTGAGTTCTCTCCCGTACAATATATAGGAAAGTTCTTAAGAGAGTAGATACTAAGAGTTGTCATCATAAGGACAAATTACTTTTCCCTTTTCTTTTCACTGTATTTTCATATGAGATGATAAATGTTAATTAAACCTGCTGTGGCTATCATTTCACAATATATGTAAGTCAAACCATCACACTGCAACTTGTACAGTGATATATGTCAATTATTTCTCAATAAAACTAGGGAAAAAGCCGTCTTACTTTGTAAGCTTAATGGACTTACATGTAAGTCCATGTAAAAACATATAATGTGGCTTCCTGTTAAAGCTTATCTTCTTCTTGGATTTTCCTATTTTGAGAAAATTCTTCAGTGGAAGAAAAATATCTCTATGGGTTACTTTTAAAATATATCTAAATTATCAAGTACCAATCAAAAAGAAAGAAATTTCTCAACACCAAGGCTGAAACGAACTTTCCTTCCTGCTCTGCCCCTCAAATCCCCTGGTTGGTTTGTCTGCCATATTTTCAATCTTGCTGCCATTTCTTTTTTTGCCATGATAAATAATTTAAAAAGTGGGAGGATTTTGGCTTTCTGAAACTAAGCCTTCAAAAAAAAATACAATATACTAATACTTAAAATTAAAGCAATATGTGGACATAAATAAATTATGAACAAGCACTTTTAATTTCTATAGTAATAAAAATTAACCTATAAATTTTTTCCAGTAAGAATGAATGTCACATATTGAAGTTTGTCTCTCTAAAGCTCATAGTTCTAACTGCCTAAACTCTTTTCCACAGAATTACATTTACTTCATATTTCATGACTGTCCTATGTAGAGTACTGTAATTGGACCTGGTTGACTGTGTAGGATAAACAGGTACACAAAAATATGGATACTCAATCTACTATTTAGTGTAGTCTCAGTCATCATAGAGAAGAAAGGAATTAATTCTACCCTCAAACTCAGCCAAAAAAATCCCATATGATTTCTATTGCCTATTACCTATTGCCTGTAAGTATAATGCACTCTCATTCACAGGGACTTCACAAAATGTCATTACCTATAATACCATCCACATAGAGAATTAGTAAGGTAAATGGAAAGAAGTTTGTTTCATTATAGGAAAAAGGGAAGTCCAAAAAGGGACATAATATATTAAGACATTTCTTCTCCTTTTTAAAAGATTTTATTTATTTTTAGAGACAGGAAGGGAGGGAGAAAGACAGGGAGAGAAGCATCAATGTGCAAGAGAAACATCTATTGGCTGCCTCTCGCACACCCATAACTGGGGACCTGGCCCACAACCCAGGTATGTGCTCTGACTGGGACTCAAACCAGCAACCTTTCAGTCTGCAGGCCAATGTGCAATCCATAGAGCCACACCAGCCAGGGTGCACTAAGACATTTCTGCTTCATTACTACATCAGTTAAGTGTGTCATACTGTTTTAATGGGAATGTAGATAATAATGTAATCCTGCCCTGAATTAATATATCTTGTTCTACATGCGGCCAAAAGGGAAACTGAACTAAAGCAATTTGAAGACAGGGCTATGAAAAGAAAGAAAAACAGACAGGCTAAATAGAGAAGAAAATAAAGAAGAGAAAAGGAAGAAAGGTGGAGAGGAAGGCGGGTATAGGGAAAGCAGAGAGCACTAGCAAGAGGGAACCCAACTATAGCATATTACTGTTAATCAGTGATTACACTTCATGTGACACAGACTCTGAGTTCTTATCTGTGGGTTATCATATCTTTGGTTTTCATATGTGAAAACCTCATAAATGAAACTAAATTATAAGTATGACTATTATAAACATGCCCTTAAAAATAAAAAATAAACAAGGAAAATTAGCCTAATAAAAGGAATAACACTAATTTATTTATCAGTAGTATGTTATTGATAAGAAACAGTTTAGTATTTGCTTTGTACTACTCTAAATTTTTTCATTCGCAGAGTATCTTTAGTCATAAATAAATGCCAAACGCTGGCCAATTTTAGAAAAGAAATAAATTCAGGTGAAAAAAAAAAACCTTACTTTTTTTAGTTTAAGAAAACAAATTCCATGTAAACACTACTTAATAATATCTACTATTTTCATAGGCTTTACAATTTAAAAACTGACTTCTAACATATTATCTTAATTGGATTTACAATCTTCATATTTAACATGCCTATCTTTAAGTGTTTATTAACTACTGGAAGTTATGTTTTATGCTTCTAGAAGTAGGGCAATTAAAATTGAACTTGATTTTTGTTGTCAACAAAATAATTCTCTATAAACTGGCAGAAGTCATCATCAGTGACAAATTATTACATGAATAATTCCAGTGATAAATTACTGAAAGTCTTAAAAATGTAAATACATTACAAGACAATGGTGGACATATGATTTCACATAAACAAAAATATAGCTAGTATGATTGTACCCAGCACCCTCTTTATAATACCATTCTTTTATGGTTGAGCATTTCAAATGTTATAAAGAGGAGTTATTTTTAATTTGAGGGCAGCTATACTTAATTCTGTGGTGTTTTTAAACTACATATTTATAGGAGAGCGAGCCTTATAATGAGGGTGGAGAGTATTAAAAGCCACACTACACACACAATAGGCCATCATGCATTTTAACCCATTATTAAACTTACCCCTCTTTTGAGGCTTCTGAAAGAAGGAATTCTGGGCTTCCCTGTTTTTATTTCATTCATGCAATAATGCACGGGCTCAATGGAGAATGTGAGAAACTGGGACCCATTAGGAGTACTGGATGTGAATAAACTAGTAGGGGTTAAGGGTGGGGACTGTGGCTAATATGGAAATAAAGAAAGGAATCAATAAGCCAAATGTGCAGTTTTTTTCTAAATGAAAATTCTACTTTTGGCAATATACTTTTCACAAAATATATCTCAAATAAAGTTTTCTATAAAAATATTATGAGAAAGTAAACATATTTTTGCCAAAACTATCATTTAAAAAAGTCAAATTTACTTTTAAAAATGTACCGTCCATTTTATAATTTTTTATAAACTGACAGGTTAGAAATATAGAGTATGCAAATTATAATGTCAGAGAGAACAATATGACCTAGAATCTAAAAACTACCTTCTGATTTCTAGAATATTAACACTATATATGATTAACCTGTACCTGTTAGAGATAACGGCGACAGCTACAGGTAAAGTTATCTGTAATAAGCAATATCCATTAAAATAAAATATTAAAATGTTAGAACTATAATCGATTACTATCACAAACAGGCAATAATTTTTCATTACATTTGTGGCTTTCCTCTCAGATGGTTTTTATTTCACCATTACTGCATCTCATTTTCTGTTTAATTTCGGTATTCCTGGTGTATCCAAACTCTTAGCTATTCTGATCTGACTTACACTCTCGCCTTTCAACGTTTCCACTGGACAGTATTATAAAAAGCATGAATAAAGCTTGAGTTAACGTTATAACTGTGCTTTTAAATATATAGATATATTATCATTTGAGTTACATTTTATCTATGTTCATGTCGAGATCAGAAAAATATATTAGAAAAATCATGTATGCTTTAAATACAGACATCAGATTAAAGCACAAATCTATTCTCCTACTGATATGATACTATTATAATCACTAAATTGTTAAGAAAGAGTAAGCTATTCTGTTCTATTCTATTCTATTTGCTCATCTGCTGAGCTAGAATTATCTAAAATAAACAGCACATCAAAAGATAGGTTCTAACAAGAAGTTAAGACCGACATTTTCTTAGTAAACCAGAGATTTTTTAAACTTCAACTAACCACAAACGTTGAGCCCTTCCCATTAAATATTCACATGGATGATAAAAATGACTTTTATTAGTACGATCTAGAAAACCTAATATGACATTTATTATTGCTGTGGTCAATCATTCTTTCCAACTAAGAATTGTAATTTTAGTGTTCATATAATTAGATATTTCTTTAAATATTCTGACTAAAACTGTATACAAATGAAATTTCAAAAGCATATAATTTAAGAGATACTTAACAACTTGATATTTTATTAATTATTAAGTGGTGCTCAAATGTTAAATCCAGAAATAAGTTTTACTTTTAGGTATAAATATCTATGTTTCTAATAAGTGAAATGTAATTAAATCATTCAAAATATTTACTTTCTATTAATAGTAAGACATTACCCATTCGATACCTACATTGATTTAAATGACAAACAAAATTATTAGCATAGAGGAACTTTATAACTTTTACCTTTGGCTTCTTTCCAAAGAGCCACAACTTGCCCTTGGCCTTTCCTACTGTGGTTTTGGCATCCACCTTCCCACTCTCCTGTTTGGATGCACTGATAGTCCCATCAGAAATGGTTCTATAAATATGCTGACTGTAGTCTTCAAATGGAAAGTCTCCTGGAGGTTCAAATCCAGACTTGAAGGAGTCTACTACCATTTGAGAGTCCTATACACAAGAAACATGTTTTAAAAACCATTTCATTTGGTCATCATAACACACTAGCTTTCAAAACTTTAAATCATTAAAGAAAACAGTAAAAAACTTAAATAATTCTACAGTAATCATTTAAGGAATAAAGTATATAATTTCTTCCTGTGAATTTGTAATTAACCTTATTTTAACCCCAACAGAAAAAAACACTAATTTATAAATTACCACTTTATTAATTTGTAATATTCATGAATGTTTTCACTCCATAGCTTTAGCCCACTGAAATTCATCTGAGGACTAGTTAGCTGATAAGAAAGATCTAATTATAAGAAGTTTCAAAGGAAAAAGGCCTTTTGCTTTGGGATGTCTACAAAGAAGTTGACCTCTGGAACAAATAAAAGGGTATCTAATTGTAAGCGAGTACAAGACAAGCAGAAAGGCTTTCATTCATCCATCCAATGAAGATAAATAAAACACTATATTAAATACATACTCAGGAATGTTAACAGAGCAACGGAGAAAAAGCTCACAAACAGTACTGAGTACAAAAAGTAACTCTAAAAATATAAAATTCAGTACTACTTACCTAAAAAATGTTTTTAAAGATTTTATTTATTTTTAGACACAGGGGAAGGGAGGGAGGAAAAGAGAGGGAAACATCAATGTGCAGTTGCCTCTCACGCACCCTCTACTAGGGACCTAGCCCTGCAACCCAGGCATGTGCCCTGACTGGGAATCGAACCTATGACTCTTTGGTTTGCAGGCTGATGCTCAATCCACTGAGCCACACCAGCCAGGGCCATTTACCTAAAGTTTTAAAACTCACATAAGTATTATACAGTGTTTTTTCAACATACATACTCTATTTGAATATTCTAATGACACCTTAAACATTTTTTTTCAAGAATACTTTATCCCTATAGATTCCTCCGCACCTCTAACCACCTCTCTTCTTTTATTCCCTATTTCTGATAATAGTATATTTTGTCTGTCATGTAGTCAAAAGTCATCCTGAAATGATACCTTACTTTTGTCACTAATGCCACACCCACCAATCATTTGCTAAAGGGTCAGAAGAGTAAAAGTGGAGGAGGGACCTTGCTATATTTGTAACTTGGGTTCAGCCATACCAAAATACAAATGTACCTTTGAATTCCCAATTAAGAAACCAAAAACACTCTTTTCTTTTAAAAATTTAAGTCAGAATTCTTTTGTTACAGGAATGATTCTCATTAATATTAATATAATACCAATATGCTGTGAAGACTAAAGTGTGTGGTACATACATATGTTCAGTTTCTGCCCACAATCCTTTTTGGTCACTCATTCAACCTTTACTGAGAAATGACTGGGTACAAGTCTCCACTAGACCTTAATCAAGATATAACAGGATTAGATGTATTTCCTCAAGAGGAGCAGGACTGTGCCATTTCTTCTCCTCACAGTGCCCTCCCCGTCCTTCCTCTTTCTCATGGGCCATCGTTCCATACACTATCCATGCTCCAAAACCAAGTTCAACTCTTGATCAATATGAGCATTTCCCACTCTAAACTCTAACTACATTAATAGTTTAATTACAGTCTGTAACATGGTCACAGCTTAGTTACACTCTTGTAGCATAACTGAAAAATTAGTGGGTGCAGGAGAGGGGATAGGAGAAGGAATGGTTAGAACTCTTTATTGAAACAATTAGACACAGACAACAGTATGGTGGTTACCAGAAAGAAAAGGGGGTCGGGGAGGTAGAAGAAGGTATAGGAGGGATAATTGGTGTGAAAGAAGACTTGACTTGGATGGTGAACACACAATGTAATATACAAATCATGTGTTATAGAGTTGTACACCTGAAACCTATAATTTTATAACCAGTCACCCCCAAAAATTCAATAAAAATTAAAAAAGAAATAATTAGAATTTTACTATTTATAATGGCCCTCAGAACCCAAAGGAATCCAATCTATTACCACCCTTTCTTCTACAGAATATAATTTAGAATCCAAGTACTTCTACCCCTTTTACAATTCATTTCACTAACTTAACTGCATGCCTAAACCAAGTACATTTATTCAAATATAACTATATTGCACTTACTCTTCTTTCATCAACTGATTTTGCTGCAAGAATCATTCCTTCCAAACATTTTGAAATGATAGGAATAACTTTGCGTTCTGAGTCTGCAAATCCTCTGTAACACTCACTGAGTTTAACAGTCCTTCGTTCATCCATTTCCTGTAGTTGCTAATAATCAGAAATTGGAGGGGGAAAAAAAAGGAAAACAGATCTTTTCATTCTGAAGCAACCTCCCTCAAAAAAACCCTGAAGTTCTACCCTAACAGTTACGTTGTTAATGCCTTTTAAAAAGTGCTACAGACCTATAATACTTAAAACTTGAGCCTGTTAAATAGGAGAAAAAAAAAAAACCCACTGGTTTCAAATCTTCTAAACAGACTACAAGCTATCTACTCCTTGACTCACACTACGTCCACCTTTCATTCTTCAGCCAGAGCAGTTGTTGCTGTTAATACTTCCAGGAAAAGTTTCATTTGAAGACAGAATTCTGATGCTTCTTTTTCCATTTTTAAGCAATTAGCCTAAAACATACACAAGTCTGAGACTTCTAAGCCCTTAAGTTAGTTCAGAATACTTTGGAATGGGCACAAGAGGTAAAACAGAAAGCCTCAGGACGAAGCAGTACATACACAGAGTTCCCACAATTCAAAAAGTCACTGGTACATGCCACTAAGAATTATGCTGGTACACGTGAAGCCAAACAACTCAGACGTTTTATGAGACTTCCTACTTGCCAGCACCGACTTTTCTTTCTATTAAGAATCAACTACACTGATCAGATCCCCAAACTTCAACAGCCTTCATGTAGTGTTCCTCTTTAATTACTTCCCAAAGCCTGGGAACTTATTTTGAGACCTGCAATTTCACAGAACTGTTCCCACCATCACAAAAATGGCACGACTGCTCCACAGCAAGGTCTTAACAAAAGGCTCAAGTGCCAAAACACAAAAAGTAGTTGATCTCCAAGCTAAGGTCTCCCAAGAATATGAAGGGTTGACTAGTAAGCCTAGAAAAGCACCACAGGGTGAAGAGCAGCAGGACAGACACCCTGCATTAAAAGACCAGAATCTGATACCCAGTCTAGTCCACCACCTCTCACTATGCTTTCTTTGTACTTCTAGCTTGCCTTACAAAGAAAAAAATATATATTTGGGCTGATACTCTTTCCACATAAGCCCTGCTCTCCTAGACTACTACTTCTTTCAACAGTTTCACTAAATCCCTTTTCTCCAGTTTCTCTTCTTTCTAGAATAGGCAGTAACATAATTTAACCCTTATGGAAATTCTGTTGTCTTTAACTGAGGCTGCTTGGAAACTACCATCATTAAGTGATGATGGATGGGATTTACGCAAGCTCATTCCTAAATTACTTTTATGATCTGGCAGCTAGGAAGACAAGTAGGCAAAAATCAGTCTAGTAAACACATTTTACAAGATTTATTCTTGCCACCTGAACTAATGCCAATGATTCTGGTATAGTGTCAAAAAGCTACATCCCAATTCTAGGTGAGCAGATTATAATACACAATTCCAATGAGTTACCCCTATGTCATAATACTTAGTGCTACAGCATTAAATTTTATCTAGGAAATGTCATTGTTTTAGTGGATTCTTTATTACACTAATAATAAATCTGTAGGAAAATCTGTGATTTCAAAGTTAGGAAAAATTTAGTTTTCAACACTATCATCATAAAGAAATTTCTTATCACCAATCTTGACTGGTGAATCTAGACTGATTTCTGAAATTTAAGTTTTACATTTAAAAAGTAACTCTTCCAATTCTAATAAAACAAGATTAATTTCATATATTTAAATTTTACCTTGTATATCTGAGGAATCACTACGTAGAAATGTTTGTGTTGTTCTCCATTAAAGTTTTGTAATTGTGCAGCATATTCATTTTTATTTTCATCAGCCATATGTGTACGCAGATTCAACTGCTGTTTAGCCTAAAGGTAAATTGGTCCAAATCATTAGCAATGAGAACAACAAAATCACTGCCACCTGGACTAATGCCAGTGATGCAGGTATTCTGTCAAAAAGCTACATTCTGAGTGAGCAGATTACAACATACAATTCCAATAAAGTAAGAGCTAACACATTTTTCTAAAAGTTAAACTAAAATCAGATTTTCCCTACTATTGCTTTCATCTGAAATTTAAGAAGATGTCTGCAGACATTACAGCCAGCACAGTCTCCCTACTGAATGTTCCCTCCCTTTCTTTCACTGCAATCGTACTCCCCCCGACCTTTGCAATATGCCATTCAAATAAAGTTTCTCCTTACCAATTTGGTTAAAAAATTAAATAAATGAAAACATTATGGCTTGAAACAGTAAGCTTTTAATCAGAAGAGAAATGCAGCATCAGGATTATTTTAAAACAGTTAAAAAGTTAGTAAAATATTTCTTTAAATGTGATACACTTATAACCAACTCAAAACCACAGTAAAAACAAGTTGTACTAGGAGATCTTTAAGGAAATGTAACCTGGAATTTATATGATTTTAGGGTTTTTCTAAGTGTAAAGAAAATGAAGGTAAAATATATATTATAGTCGATCCTTGAACAACAGTTTTTGAACTACACAGGTCCACTTATACATGATTTTTAAAAAAAAATACTGTAAATATATTTTCTCTTCCTAATGATCTTAATAACATTTTATTTTCTCTAGCTTACTTTATTCTAAAAATATAATATATAATACGTATAACATAGAAAATATGGTGTTAATCAATCATTATGTTTGGTAAGGCTTCCAGCAGACTATCAGTAGTTAAATTCTGGGGGAGCTGAAAATTAAATGTGGACTTTTCACAGTGCGGGGGTCAGCAACCCTAACCCTGAGTTGTTCAAGGGTCAACTGTATTCTTCTCTTCCTTCTACTTTTTCTTGTTTTGACCCTGCAGGGAATAAGGAGAAAATATACTAATGGTGGGCCTTTCTATATATACAAATGCAGACTAAGGTTTATCTGTATCTGAATATCCCCACATTTCAGCAGTATCACTTTTCAAATATTCTAAGATAAAGAGCATATAACAGTGGGGAAGAAGGCAAAGCCGCAGCAGTTACAGGGTGAACCTACCAATTATTATGTTACAGAACATCTGGCCCAGAATCAATTAGTAAGTGACAAGAGAAGGTTCCATTTTCCAGAATTAATGATTGAATAAGCAAGCAAACAGCTAATATCGCATCTGACAGTTTTACCGTGTTTTCCTTCTGTAAAGCTGGGGAAGCACACTACCCAATCCTCACCTGCACGCCCCATCAACACACCTCAGCTTATCTAGCCTAATTTGGAACAGGATAGAAGCCCACTCCCAACGGCAGTCCGATTTCCCTATGCATTTTGAAAGCAGTTAAGACATTAGAATAAAATAAATTAACATATATTAATTACTTTCTCAGACCAATATATATAATTTAAAGTATTTAAATATTTGTATATTTTAGATATAATGTATCTCTTGGGGAAACTCTAATACCAATGTCAATACTGTAACTATTTTCCACATGTAAATAATAATATTTTGATAACAAAGGCAGTTTGGATTATTTCTTACCTTTTCAACATCTGCCTTGGTTGCATTAGTATCATTATCCAATCTTTCATAACTCTGTTGCGCCTTTTCTGCCTCTCTACATTCTCTTTCAAATTTCCTTTTACTCTGTTAAGATAATCAAAATATCACACTGAGAAATAAAATTAATTTCTTCTTAAAAAAACTTTTAAAAATGTTGTCACTGTGTATTGTATAGAATTGCACACTAAAAGTAAAATTTTTCTAAATTAGAAATTTTACTATTATAATCAATCTAGGAATTTAAATATCAAACATTACAGATTGTGAAGGAAAAAATCAAAAGCATGACTAGTTAATATTATATATCTCACCTCTTCTCAATAAGAAAAAAAATCATGTATTTTATCATTTTTAATTACAGGCTCATCTTCAGCAGATTTTTTGGTCTGGTGTTTTTTGCTTGTTTTGTACATTTGTTTGGTTAGCTTGTTGGTTTTGGAGTTTGCTTGTTTTTATTTTTATTTGTTTGGTGGGATCTCAGTGTAGCTTAGATGTGGAAATAATCCTTCCCAAGTGGTTTTATGATCTTTCTTACAGGTGTCCCAGGAAATACTATCAGCCCAGAACCAGGCTCTGTTAAAATTTTGTATTTAATTCAATTCCTATGACTTTGTAAAAGCTATTCACAACTAAGCCATGTGATACATTCCATATTTCCTTTCCTGCACACTTTCAAATCCTGTATTTAATGGTTTTTTTAATTTGCTCGGTTTCGATTCATGTTTCTCTTATTCAGCCTTAGTTTCGCCAGTTCTTTACCTCCTTCCTCCATTAATTCAAACACAATGAGAATTCTACCAATTTTATTTTCCTGATGAAATCTTCCTTAAAGGCTTTTGACCTGCTGAAATCTGGACTGGTTACCAAACTAGGTCTATAGTATAGCTGTTATCTTGAGATTTCCCTTCACCATTATCCTGGGGATTCCTTCCACTTCTCCCTTGATTAGAACTTCCTACATTTCCAAGTTCCAAGCCACCCTCCCTTTATTTTGGTTCATTTCCTTATTGCACGGAAACACATTCAGCAGTAGCTTCCTAAAAGAAGGTTTGCGGGAGATAATTTTTTAAGTCTCCATGGCTGCAAAATGCCTTTAATATCACTTTTAATTGATAAAATTTGGCTGGGAATGAAATTCTTGAGTAGAAAATTGTCTTCCTTCAGAAATGTAAAAAAGTACTGCTCCACTCTTTCCTGGCTTCCTGATCCTTTGCATTAAACAGGTTTTTATCTGTTTTATTTTTCCTCTCTGGAGACTAGTAAGATTTTTTCCCTCTCATAATTGTTCTGAAATTTCATGAAGATACTGTCTTGTTCTGAATCCACTGTGCTGGGCACCTGGAAAATTCTTTTCATCTAGAAACTCGTGTGTTTCTGTTCTGGTGAAATTTTCTTGAATTACTTTTGTCTTTCCATTGTCTATGTTTTCTTTTCTTTCTTAGGACGCTTATTATTTTGAAAATGAACCCATAGGATGAGTCCTCCTATTTTCTTATATTTTCAATCTCTGTTATTTTGCCCTTTCTGAAAGATTTCTTCAATTTTGTTGTTTCAAGTGAGTTTTTCATTTCTGCCATAAAAGTTCTTTTATGTTCTTTGTACATTCCTTTTAAATAGTATTTTGTTCCTTAGTTCATGGATATAATATCTCCTCTAATTCTTTTGAGAATATTAATAATAGTTTTGGGCATTTTATTTTTGGTTTTTGATTCCTATTTCCTCTCACAGTCACTGTTTCAAAGTTGCTTTTTTAATTGCAGATTACCTTTGGTGTTTACATTAGATGTTTTCTTTAAATGTCTAGGGATCCTTGCCTATCTGCTCTTATTTAAAAAGCCAACTGAATGCTCTACAGGTGGTGTCTTTTCCTCTAGCAAGCATATACAACCCATGGCCCAGGATGGCTATGAATGTGGCCCATCCAAAATCACAAACTTAACTTAAAACCTTTTTTTGCTCATCAGTTTTTGTTAGCGTTTGTGTAAAGACAACTCTTCTTCATTCAGTGTGGTCCAGAGATGCCAAAAGGTTGGACACCCCTGCAGTTTTCTTGGAGAAACCTTGGTATCCATATCTACTGTGCTTTCCTCTCAAGCTGGTTAGATTCCCAGACAAAACTCTTCCAATTTCTTGCCTGGAAAATATATGCCTTGCTACCTATATTCTGAGAATGCTCAGAAGAAAGCAGAGAATGTCGATATTTTCTATTTATGTAACCCCTTTATTAGAACCAGTTTTGAAGTCAATTTCTTGTCTTGAGGGCTATGAAACTATACAGATAGTACAAATTTGAATTCCAAATTTAACTACAAGGAAGAAGGTTTAAATTTCTTACATGATATCTCTCTGCTTTCCTTTGACTTTCAGAAAGAGACAAGCTTCTCTAACGTTTCCCTTAGCCAACAGGCAGAGTTCTGCCTTTCATTAAAGGTTTAGTCCTTCAAAGTTTCAAATGTTATGCAGGAGTTTCAATTCCAACTTTCCCCAACATACAGAGCTAAAATCTAATCTGTTTCTGTGTGAAAATTAATATACAAGTCCTTAGCAAGGTCCTATAACCTACCACACCCCAAAACCTCTGCTCCCATTTTTCAAATGCCACTGTATCACTTCATATACCTAGTGCTCTGGCTACACTTTAGTTTACCCTTAGCTTCTAGCAGTTGGATGTTTAAAATAAGCTCTGCTAAGAGCTTAAAAAACAATAACAATATTTTAGCTATTATATCTCGGTATTTGTAGCCAGTGGCCTTTGAGTTAGCTCAGTTCACTATATACCTAGAATCAAACATAACTATAATTTCAACAAATAAATATGCTCAGAAATACTTTATAAAATTCTTTAAATGTACTTACTATTTTGATTAGGATGAGCCATCAAATGAGACACAATTTATTCAAAGTACATAAATCTGAATATGAATAATATACAGAATGTCACTTTCCTAAGATTAGAATTAAATTCCCAGAGTTAATTCTCTGAAATTTCAGGTCAAAGCTGTTTTCAAATTGAGTAGCTATAGGCTATTAATTCTGGTGCAATTTGAGGCTATTTTATATATAAAAGTCTTTTTTATATTAGTTCTTATTATTGGTGGAAAAAATCTACCTAGTAATTTCCTTGCAACAGCAGAAGAATCACTGATACAATATTTAACATACTCCTTCCCTGAGACATACTATATCTTTACACAATATAGGAATATACTCCAGAAAAGATCATCCATTCTTTTTTTCTTTTTGTTTAAAGATTTATTTATTTTTAGGGAGAAGGGAAGGGAGGGGAAAAAGACAGGGAGAGAGAAACATCAATCAGTTGCCTCTTATGCTCCCAAACAGGGACCTGGCCTGTAACCGAGACATGTGCTCTGACTGGTAATTGAACCAGCAACCTTTTGGTTTGCAGACCGGTGCCCAATCCACTGAGCCACGCCAGCCAGGACAAGATCCTATTCTCCATCCTTTATTTGACAAACTAATTAACAGCTACTTCTCTCCCACCCTTTCTTAGAGGAGCCCACCTTCCTGTACAGAGGCTAAAAATAGCCAATACTTGCTTTACCAGCCTCCCACAGCTGGCGTATAGTCAAGTTATCTACTCCTGGCAGAGACACCCATAAAGAAGTCTGCTGGGGGTTTTCTGGAAAAGTCTTCCTTCCTTGATAAAAAGGGACAGTTGGAAAAGATATGCCCCCTTTTTCATGCTTCTGCATGCAGTTGAATGAGGATGTGGTGCTTGGCTGCTTAAGGAACAATCCTCAGGAAAAAACCCAACATGGTCAAGATGGCAAAGTGAACAGAAAGAAAACAGCAGCAGCCTTTGTGGCATCACTGAATGACTGACCACCTCTGAAAATGCTCCACTTTTGAGTCCTCTTCTTATATAACCCATTTACTTGGAGCCGCCCAAGCTGACAGACCTGGCATCTCTGATGCTTCTATCCTCCTAATCAGATCACTCCTTCAAGATCTTCACATGCTGTCTCTCATGCGTGTGAATCTTAAAAGCCTGTGCTGCCTGTTTTGTTTTTCCTGGGGTTAATAACTATGTTTTAATTTTTTTTCAATTTTCAAGACTTTGTCACTAATTCAACCTGTCTCTCCAGTTCTTTAAATCTCCTCCATTACTTTAACATGTTAAGAATTTTACAGTTTCATTTTCTTTTCTTTTTTTTTTTTTTTAAGATTTTATTTATTTATTTTCAGAGAGAGGAGAAGGGAGGGAGAAAGAGCAATGCATGGTTGCCTCCCACATGGCCCCCACTGGGAACCCGGCCCGCAACCCAGGCATGTGCCCCGACTGGGAATCGAACCCGGACCCTCTGGTTCCCAGCCCGCACTCAATCCACTGAGCCACACCAGCCGGGCCAGTTTCATTTTCTTGATCAAGCAGGAAGATGTTTTACTAGGAAATGGGATCCTGGCACATATTTCTACATAATGCACAGAAATTATACTTGTCTGCCTCCCTCACTAGATGCAAGCTCCATGAAAACAAGAACCATGTCATATACACTTTTGTACTCCTGGACCCCAGTACACATCAAGGATGCCTTCAATAAACATGAACTGAGTTAAACTTACCTTATTTCATGATATTGTTAATGCCTTAAAGAAATCTTTCCTACATTTTTTGATGCTTCTTTCTTATGGCTAATAACTATCAGTTGTTCTAAAGGCAAGTCAGCACATACTAACAGGAACAATTGAGCCAACACCAGTTTTTAAAAGGACCAATGACTCATAAGTGCAGGAATCTATTTTTCTGTGTGCAAATGAAAACACAAACACTCACACATACTCATTGGGTGGCAGATGCTAAGGATGCTAGTTAAGGCAATTTAAAATTTAATAAATGTACACACTCCCTAAAAGTCTTGCTGAAACCAATTAAAAAGAAGAGCAAAACAAAAATAAAGACAGACTATTAATACACCTAAGAATTCTCAATCAGCACTGTTGATTAGAATCTTCCATCAATGACAGTTATATAGTAGAGATTTTTAGAAATTTAGAAACTTTATAGAATTTTTTAAAAGGAAAAAAGGCTCAAAACAGTACATATATGCATGAGTTATTTTTAACCTCAAACTTAAAAGTCCTTTTTCAAACAACCACAACTAAATTGATTAACGTGAAAAAATTCCCTCCAGCTTAATTTTCAAGGAATACAGTGTCCACCATAAAAATATGCAAGTAAAGAGAACACTGCTTGCTAATCTGAGGGTTCAAAAAGAGTATTAGCCTCACACCACAGAACAGCACTGAGCAGAGCACTTTGAGTAAAGGAGACAGTGTTCCGCGCAGACTCTGGTTTATCAAACAACGGTACGCCAGAGCATTTTTTTAAAAAACCACATTAGCAAGTATCTTTGTAAAATTTTTAAAGAAAATATCATTATACTATTATAATTTTGCCCAACTTATGGAGTATTTTATTTCCTACAAAGAGATGGTCTATGACCAGCAGCCTAGTACTAGGAACATCTACACTATTACAGAATCACTGAACTGGAAGAAACATTTCATATAATCTGGTCCACTCTTCCTTTTTCATATATAAAAAATAAAGTCAACAAAAATCAGATGCTAAGTAAAAGACAGAACTAGAAATCTAAGTCCTCTCAGTATCAGTCAAATGGTCTTTTAAGATATATCACTGTTCCCTATTACTTCTGTCCTCTACCAATATTTTACAGTACAATAACTAATGCAAAGTCAAAAAGAATCTTCCTAAATTGTTTACAATTATCTGAATATTACAGAGTTGGTACAAGTACAGAATCAAAACTACCTCATTCTCTAGTTATACACATGTCAAATTATGAATAATACACTAAGAAATATTAAACTCAAATAACATAAAGGATAAGAAAATGTAGGGCTAAACAAGTCTACAAAATTTTAACCGTTTATGTTAACCGTGAGAACTGTAACTCACATTATCCATCTGTTTCCAGCACATGTCAAGATATTGTTGAGCTTTTCGTCCCTCTTGGAGATGCTGAAGATTGTAACCACCAAAAACACAAAGGAAACAAAACAAAAATTATATTTAAATAAAGTGTAACGTCTCAGAAAGTTTTTTCACTTTATTTCTTTCAAGATACTAATTACATAACTTCATCAAATTTAATAAGAGATTTTAGTAAAGCAAAACTCTCTAAAATATATTTTATAGAATATTATTTGAATACTTTAAATATAACCTTTAAGACACATATAATCTTTTAGAAAATACATGACTGTCTTGAATAGGGGTTGACAAACATTTTCTAAAAAGGTTCACATAAATATTTTAGGCCTTGCAAGCCACATGATCGCTGTTGCAAATATTCAACTATTCAACTCTGTGATGTAATACAAAAGCAGCTGAAGACAAAACATAAATGAATGAGTGTAGCTCTGTTCCCAAAAACTGAAATTTGAATTTCACACAATTTTCACATCATAAAATATCCTCTTCTTTTGAATTCCATTTCAATTATCTAAAAATGTATTAAACCAGTCTTAGCACATGAGAACTACGAAACAAAAACAGGCAGGAGACTAGATTTAGCCTGCATAGTTTACCAAAAGGATCATTAACAAGAGTATCTCGAGGTAATTTTAGCTGGAAGAAATACAGTGAAATAGAAAATCCATTTATATTGAATATACATTATTTTAAAAAGCAATATAATTACTTTATTTGTGTGAAAATGTTTCATATATCATTATAACTAAATAAAAATGATATTTACCATTTTTCTTTCGGTTTTCAGATCATGAGCATATCTCATTAATTCACCATAAACTCTGTGCGCCATTTCTTCTGCTACTACTTCTCGCTGTCCTGCATAGTCGTTTAACTCATTAAGGATGTTAAAAAAGGCTACACACGAGGTAAACCTGACAAAAACATATTTAAAAACAGTAAAATTTATTTTTATTTTCATTACAAATATGTTTCGTGAAGTATGGATTAAGCCAGACACTTGACAAATTTTAACATACTGAACACCTACATCTTAGCTACTAGCTCTAAATTAACTTTGTAAGGAAACAATCCTGCATTAAGTTCAAGTTGTAGATGTTTGTGTATCTTCATGTAGTCTTAATTTAGAAATACAGGGATATTTGGGGTCAAAAAATAAGAAGAATACTACTTGGAGGCTCTTAAGGCATACTGAAATCTCTTCAGTTGCCAACTGGCTGGCCTGAGCTTGGGAATGAACTTGGTTGGATTCCTAGACTTGGCAGCTGAACCTGTTGCAGAAATGATATGCTTGCTTTCGAGGACAAAACCTGCCAATCATACCCCACAAAGGCATCTTGATGGCTGATCTACAGAACAACTTTGCAATCAGCTCCGGACACAGTTGCCTGTATGCCTGCCCACATCCTGAGTGGAAGTGAAGTACCATTATGGTTGGCACCAGAGGGGGGGTAATAAGGGTAAATGTATGTGCAGAGAAGGAGAGAAACAAAGAGAATCACTGTATTAAAACGTATAGATCTACTTTGAATATACTGGCTGAACACACTTAAACAACTGAAGGCAAACAGCTCAGACAGGACTGCATCAACACCAAACGTGAGAATCCTAACCACTGACATAACTACTATACATAAAAGTTGTTTGGTTAAGTCTAGTCTTTTTGTTTCTGCATTTTACAGCCACATATCCTTGTTTAAGACTGTTACAAGCTCATAGACAATTCCTAATCTTTTACTTCAAAGTTCCAAAATTATGCTCCTTTTCATTATTCCTTTAAACCAGCCAGCCAAATTACTTTACTATCTGCAAGAGTAAAAGCAGGAAGCTAACAAGCTGACAACTACAAAATAAAGTATGGAAAAAAATATTCTTTTCTTCTGGATACTAAATTACTCAAGTGGGGTCCTAGTCCACACCTTACTTGGAAATCCATATATCAACTACTCCAGAAAACTATTATCAAGTTTCAGTATTAAAATTCATTTGTGTAAGAATAGAAATAGTATTTTCCACTTTCATAAACACTGATTTTTTTAAGACAAACTTTTAAAAAATCTTTATGAAAAGCTAACTGCATAATTATTTACCTTACTAACAAGAAATTTTAAAAAAATTTAATATGTAATAATAAGCAGGCATATAATTTACCTTGGTTCTTCATCCTTGGAGGAACGTTTGGGACAGTACTTCTTAACCAAATTTCTATAGAAAAAATATTTTTAAAAATTTGTAAGAAATACTGTTGTTGAAACTGAATATTCTAAAACTTTCCAATTTCATTAAATCAAGAATTCAATGATATAAAACAATTAAGAGCAATATGATAATCTACTACCATTAACATAATATAGGTTCATTACTTAATTTTTTAAAAATACTGACACCTAAGAAAACAGTCTAAAGTCATCAAAAATTCAAATCAAGGTTTGAATAGCTAAGTTATATCTACAAATCCCTGTTTTGCATTTTTAATATAATATGCTTATTAGGTCAAATAAATCTCAGATTGGCTTGTCTTAAATACGAGGTGGGACAAAAGTAGGTTTACAGTTTACAGTAGAAAGAAATGTTATTTTTTGTTTTATTATGTAAGTACAATCATAACAATATGGTTGATCATGCTATCTAATTTAAAAGGAGGTAATCTTTTTCCTGCTTAGCAGAGGAACACACCTGCACTGCAGGTGGAGGGAAAGGAAAAGAGGGAGGGAGGAAGGAAGGAAATTATCCCTGCTTTCCTAACAAAGTTTTCCAGAATTGTACTTACACAGCATATTCAAGTGAACATAACCCTCATATGCACAAAAATTTGCCAATCATCCTATATCAAGTTTCTCCCACCATAACATGTTCAAATCCTATAGATTCTATTTCCTAATTAACTTTTTAAAACTTTTTATGATAATTTTTATAAATAAAAAGGGGGAAAATTACACAAGAAGAAGCCCCATCTTCACACTTTTTTATTGCTTTGGATACAGATGTGTGGGGACAGGATAACTGAAACTAATGCAACATCTTCCAATCATGGATGGGAGACCAAGAAATTCACAAGAATGCTTATAGTCACTAAGCTCTAGAATCCTGTTTCCAAATTTCTTGTTGTATGAGGACTTTTACTTGAAGGTCAATGCTCCTATAGAACAACTAAACAAAAATATACAATAGAAAATTGTAGCAAAAACTGGGACTCTGAAGAAACTTCTATAATCAAGATATACATGTAAATAAGAGTCAACATGTGTGAGAACAATTAAAAAGAAAAAGCTACTGGTGGCCCTGAGAATGAATATACCTGTTCAGAAGGGCTCCTGGTGGCTTTCTGAGCTCAAATTTAGAAACGGATCCTAGCAGCCATTGCTAAACAGGGACTTCTCATGAAAGCTGTACTTCAAGAAAAAGACTGCACCAGATTCCTGCTGGATGAGCCAACTCTTATAAAGGGGTTCCTAAAATCCTATTTCAACCAATAGCATGGAGACTTTCCCCATCCAATTAGCGCTGTGCATCTTCAGTGACCAATCAGAGAGGTTCCATTCCAACCAATCAGAACAGTACACTTTATGGACCAAATTGTGAGAATTTGCAGTCCTCATTTGCATGAAAACGAATCCATCAGAGACCAGGATGAATAAAAGTCAATCCCAAAATTTGTGTCGTAATTCTTGGGAAGACATAATCCTAGGATAGGCATAATCCTAGCCACCATGTGGGAAAAGGCTACTTCAAAATTTAATTGACAGAAAGGAAAGCAAAACCAAAAAGAAACTTTCTTCCTCTTGAATTTTTAAAACAGATTTCATATATTTATTTTTAGAGAGGGGGGAAAAGAGGGAGAAGAGGGAGAGAAACATCAATGAGTGGTTGCCTCTTGTGCGCCCCCTACTGGGGAGCTGGCCCACAAGCCAGGCATGTGCCCTGACTGGGAATCAAACTGGTGACCCTTTGGTTTACAGGCTGGCACTCAATCCACTGAGCCATACCAGGTAGGGCTCTCAACACTTTAATACCCAGATCCCTGGACCTGATAGTCACACAAGCCGATAACTTTCTTTGCTTAAACCAATCGGAGTTGAGATTCTGACAGTTGAAAAAAATCATGACTACCATAGAGGTTAACCAAAGGTCATAACATAGCTTAAATATAACATAAACAACACTAATGTGAACTCTAGCTTCTAGGAGGAAGAGCACATATCTTGCAAGAGGAGAAGAAAAGAAAGTAATTTTACTTTTACCTTTTGAACATGCAGAGTTAGTCCTTAACAATTTTTTAAAAATCACTCTTGCCTCTCTTTATATAAAAGTCACCTATCTATTAATAACTCTTCACAAACCCAAAGTCTCCAGAGCCCTCAGAAACCATACACAAGCCACTAAAGACTCCATCCAAGCCAATACTGACACTAGAAAACTACAGCACATTCTAAAATGTTCTTCTGGTATTCCACCAAATCAAAATTTCTATCCTAGAAAAACATATATTCTGAAAAAGAGGCTCAACAAGTTATTAATTAGTAATTATTTCTAGGGAAAGAATCTGGGAAGGGGCTTGAATTTAAACAACCTGGCCTGGTAACTCATTTGATTGGAGTGTTGCTCCGTACACCAGAGGGTTGAGGCTCCATTCCTAGGTGGGGATTTTAAGAGGGGCAACTGATTGATGTTTCTGTCTCACATCAATGTTTATCACATTTATCTTGCACTCTCTCTTCCCAACCCTTCCTCTCTCTCTCTAAAATCAAACATATCCTCAGTGAGGACTGAATAAATAAATTCTAAAAAAAAGAATGCTTAAAACATGTTACAATGATCATACAAGGTCTGCCCAGAAAAAGCCCAGCCATTGTTAATATAACAGGAATAGTTTGCACAATAACAATGTAACCTGGCAGCCAAGCAAAGTGGACTGGAATATGCATATGTGAACAATGATGACTTCACTGTACTAGTCACTAGGGGAGGTAGACTCCATTGAGTGAGCAATGTGTACTGCGTGGCTGTCGTATTCAAAATGACTGAGTAGAGCAACGGCTCTGCATCAAATTTTGCGTTAAGCTTGAACATTGCTCCACAGAAACCATTCGGATGACTCAGAAGGCCGCAGCTATGGGCACCTGGTGTTTGGCAGCTTCATCACAACAATGTGCCCACTCATGCATCATATCTCGTGCATTTTTTTTTTTTTTTTGTGAAACATCAAATCACCCAGATGGCACAGCCCCACTATTGCCCAGATTTGGAGCCCTGTGACTTCTGGCTTTTCCCAAAAGTAAAATCACCTTTGAAATGTAAGAGATTTCAGCCGTTGATGAGACTCAGGAAAATAAGACAGCTGATGGTAACTGGGAGAACTGTGTGAGGTCCCAAAGTGCTTACCTTAAAGGGGACTGAGGCACAACTGTCCCATGTACAATGTTTCTTGTATCTTCTTTATAAACGCCTCTATTTTTCATATTACACAGCTGAATATCCCATCTGTATAGACCTCATATACTCTTTTAAGTAGTGGGGAATGGGGTTGATGAAAAATGATAAAAACATACAAAAAGAATTTATCTCCTTAAAGCAGCCAATCTCAATTGGGCCTTCTAAGAAAACAGTCTAAAGTCATCAAAAATTCATATCAAGGTTTGAATGGTTAATTCACCAACAAATCCCGGCTTTGTATTTTTAACATAATATGATTAATAGGTCAAATAAATCTCAGATTGGCTTGTCTCAAATACAGGGTTCAGCAAAAGTAAGTTTACAGTTGTGAGTACATGAAACAGTTTATTCTTGTATTATTATTTATTAATTATTGTACTATTTTCCATACAAACAACAGTAAACCTACTTTTGCCCCACCCTGTATGTGAGTGTAAATCATTTCGGATCCTTCTAAACTAAAAATATGTTAGACAATTCATCTCTCTCAAAAAAACCTGTCCTTAAGGATTATTTCCCCTGGGCTATTCTTTCAAATTTTTTCCTCTCTTCTAAGTCCAAAGACTCTCCAAGTAACCAATTATATTAGCAGTTTATATGTAAAGTGTGCTTTTTAACAGGGTGTTATAAATCAGGAATTAATTGAAACAGTTTTATACACATACAATATATATTATAGAAATTATAATAGATGTCATAGATACACTGGTACTTTATTTTTATTTACTTATTTTTTTTAATCCTCCCCCAAGAACATTTTTTTCTTCATTTTTAGAGAGAGGGAGGGGGACAGAAAGGGAGAGAGAATAACATCAATGTGAGAGAGAAACATCAATTTATTGCCTCCTATATGTGCCCAGACCAGGAAATAAAATGCAACCTAGGTATGTGCTCTGACGAGGAATCGAACCCATAACCTTTCAGTTATGGGATGACACTCCAACCAACTGAGTGACACTGGCCAGGGAATGTTGGTACTTTATTTTGATATGTGTGTTTCATCTATGTTGTCTAAGTATCTTAGGATCATGCACTCTGGATACGAAAAATTAACATTGCTTCTTCAGTGATCTGAGAGGCTTCTAAATGTAATGGGCTTCTCCAAAGATACAGTATCCTGCATATACAACTATCCTAATTGTATGTGTGATAGTAAATATACCATACTACTTAATTTACATTTAAATTGTTGATTTTAATCTTCTTTATTCATTCTAGTTTTGTCATATTTATATATTTTTATTTTTTATTGTTCAGTTATAGTTGTCCCCATTTTTGCCCCATTACCCTCCTCTGCCCTGCCCACCCCCATCTCCCACATTCAATCCTCCCCCACCCCATTGTCTTTGTCCATGGCTTATATTTATTTTTGGTTTTACGGAAATTATTCAATATAAAATATTTCAAAACCTTTCTTAAAACTTTAATTCACTTTTATTAAAACTGCATTTTTACAGTTAAATAACGGGAGTATAAGATCTCAAAAAATTTTAAAGGATGAAAATCATCTCTATATATTTTTAACCTGACATCATTTGAGGAGCTCTGAGTTCTAATTACTGTTTTATCAGGTGACCAATATATTTATTTGTAAAATGGAATATAAATCATACTATTTCTTCTGGCAAAAGGGTAATATCAGATACCTAAGACTGGATATTATCCCTTTACTTAACTGCCCTCCCTATATCTAAGAGTTAACAGGAATTGCCAGATTAATATAAATGGCTTTATTTGTGGGGCTCAGTTAAGTGATCCAGAGGTAGAAAACAATCTAGCTGGGCCAAGAAGTTTTCTTCCTGGAATTTTTAAGTCTTTGGACCCAATACAGCTTTGAGGCCAGTATGAGAGCTGAATCTGAGACATAAATCTGGCACTGCTGGTAACTGTGTTTTCTGCCATATGAAGAAAGCAGCCTGCACTGAAAGAACAAAGCCAATCCACCAAAAGAAGCCAAAAGAAAAAGACAACAGCAAAGGGCTCTGTGTTTCAGATGCTGACTTTTCTCCCAGTGACCCAGATGCATCAGTGTCTCAGGCTTTCCAGCAGCATAACTACTCAACTTCTTAAGCTCAATTAAAAAATCAAATCCATAAAAAATTTAACGCATAAATTTCTCTTGCTAATAAATTTCCCATTATATTTAAACTACCTCAAATTGGGTTTTCCATCACTTACAGCCACGACCCTTTTCTCATATAGTGGAAAACTAAAAGGAAAAGATATCCACATACAGGGACCACTCCCCACTCATAGACTCCACGCCTCACTCCACCCCAACATGGCAAAAATGTCCAGCCCTACCAAGCGTCACATCTAGTCTCTGACTGCTCTTTTCCAGAACTATGCTGAAAAGGATGATAACAGCTGCAAACTCTCCAAGACTAAGTTCCTAACCTTCACACATACAGACCTAGCTGCCCTCACGAAGAACCAGAAGATCCTGTGCCCTGGATGGCATGCTGAAGAAATTGGACCTCAACTGTGATAGGCAGCTAGATGTGCAAGAATTTCTTACTCTTACTAGCAGCACGGCGAAACTCACCATGACTCCTTTACCAGTTCCCAGAAGTGTATCTGAGGAGCCCTTGGAGCCGACCTCCAAACCCAACCCCTTTCCTTCCAACCTCCTGATCATCACCTTCTCAGACCACGCACAACCTGAGCCCAGCACACCCACCACCCCATGCAGAACCCTCATGCTGGTAGTAATAAAACATGATTGTTTTATAAACACATATATACAAGCTATCTACATACAAAAGGATGAAGTTGCACCCTTCCTTATCTTATACCACATACAAAGATTAACTCAAAACATAAAAGTTAATACTACAAAAACTCTTAAAAGAAAATGGGAAAAGCTTCAGAGCATATAGGATTTGTTGATGATTTCTTGACTATGACACCAAGAGCACAGGCAACAAAAGGAAAACTAGATAAATTAGACATCAAAATTTAAAACTTTTGAGCACCAAAGTCCACAATTAACAGAATGACAAGGCAAGCAATCAAATGGGAGAATGGATTTGCAAATCACACATATGATAAGGGGTGAAAATCTGAAATATACATAGAACACCTAAAACTCAGTAACAAGAAAACAAGTAACTTGATTAAAAAACGGACAGTGACCTTGAGTAGCATTTCTCCAAAGATATACAACAGGCAAACAATCTATCCAGAGAAAGTTCAGACATTGACAATATAACAAGAACGGTTTGTATGATACTGATATAACCTGGCAGCCAAGGAGAGTGGACACGCGTGAACAATGATGACTAGTCAGTGGGGGAGGTACAAACCATTGAGTGAGCATATGTACTGTGTGGCCATCACATTCACAATAACGAACCTGCATCAAATTTTACATTAAGCTTGAACATTCCTCTGTAGAAACTATTTGGATGATTCAGAAGGCCAGAGTTATGGGTAACTGGTGACTGGCAGTTTTATCAGGATAATGCACCTGCTCATGCATCATGTCTTGTGCAGAGATTTTTGGTGAAACATCAAATCACCCAGGTGACTCAGCCCCCTATGGCCCAGATTTGGTACCCTGTGACTTCTGGCTTTTCCCAAAACTAGAATCATCTTTCAAAGGAAAGAGACTTCAGACCATTGAGGAGCTTCAGGAAAATATGACAGAGCAGCTGATGGTGATTTGGAGAACTGTGTGAGGCCCCAAGGTGCCTGTTTAGAAGGGGATGGAGGTGTCAATGTCCTATGTACAATGTTTCTTGTATCTTTTATCTTCTTCTATGTCTCTATTTTTCACATTAAATGGCTGGATACCTCCTGGACAGACCATGTATGAAAAAATTGTTCAATATCACTAATCCTTAGCGAAATGCAAATCAGAACCACAATGAGATCTCTTACACCCATTACGATGGCTACTATTAAAACAAAATAGAAAATAATGAGTGTTGGCAGGGGCACGGAAAAATTGAAACCCTTGTATATTACTGATAAGAATGTAAAACAGCTCAGCCACTGCAGAAAACAGCATCTAGTTCTTCAAAAAATTAAAATATAATTTACCATATGATCCAGCCAAGTCCTCTTCTAGGTACAGACCCAAAAGAGTTGAAAGCAGATACTCAAACAGATATTCGTACACTCACGTTCACAGCATCATTATCCACAACTGCCAAAAGGCAGAAAAAAACCAAATGTCCATCAACAGACAAATAAACAAAAAGTGGTATATAAAGTCAATGGAATGAAATGAAAGCAGATTCTCACACATGTCCCAACGTGGATAAACTCTTACATCATTCTGCTTGGTGAAATAAGCCAGTCACCGGAAAAAAAAAAAAAAAAGTACAAGATTTCACTTATGAGGTATAAGCTAGAGTAGACAAATTCTTAGAAACACAAAGTAGAATTTCTGGGGGCTAGAGGGAGGGGAAAATGGCAGGTTGTTATTTAACAAGTACAGAGTTTTAGTTTTTTCCAAGATGAATTAAGTTCTGGAGATTGGCTGCATAACAGTATAAATACACTTACCATGGCTGAAATGTACACTTAAAAATGATTTTAGGTAAAGTCAATGTTAGGTCTATTTTACCACAATTTTAAAAAATTAAGTGTTAAAAAAAGGGATTACTACAGATGATATTAGAACAAATTCAGAATATTTTATTTGTTTTCTAAAAGGACATAGTTCATTCTCAATTATTATACTTCTACCAGTGGCAGATACTGAAAGAGATAGATAATAAAAAGAAATAAGAGGGACCTGGAAGAAGAAAACCAACAAACTCTGAGAACACAAAGGTAAACAAAGTTACTATCTATTCTTATTTCTTAAATGCCAGTTCCTAGTTTTGCCTTACCTTTAGCATGTCAAAGGTACAATGTACCTAAAATGTACATGGAACAATGCATGTATAGTATCAGCGTCCTAGTCTATAACCAAAGAATATATGAAACAGGCATAACAATTTGGTTTCTAGGTAACTGCAGTTCTTTCAGAAGAATATTTTCAGATGTGTTCAAGATAGGAAACAAATTTTGTTCTGTAAGTTAACTTCTGTTTTCTTTCTAAATACTAGAGTCTTAAAAGAGAATTATATAACACCTTCATAGTCCTAGATTCAAATAAGCATCTGTATCTGTCTGCTTTGCCTATATTTTACATATAAGATGATGAAATAAACATTTTATCTCACTTTACTAACCGCTACACAATGCAAATGCCTACAAAACTAAATAATTTGGAAATAAAACCATTCAAAGCTTTATGAAAGAGTTAAGAAATTAACTAAGTGATCTATACAGCCAATACCACTTAACAACCAAATTACTTTTTTAGCTGTTTAAACAATATAATCTTTAAGTCCTTTTCACCGGAAAGCTCAGTATCAAAATATTTAACAGAACTGGTAAGAAATCATTTTCTATAACAGGGGGAAGAAGGGGATGGGGCAAGCAAAGAACAGAACATGAACAGAGGACTCATGGGCATGGACAATGCGGGTGAATTGCCTATGGGAGGCAGGAAGACAGGGTAGCGGAGGGCAATGAAAAAAAAAGGCAGAACAGCCCTGGCTGGTGTAGCTCAGTGGATTGAGCGCGGGCTGGGAACCAGAGGGTCCCGGTTCGATTCCCAGTCAGGGCACATGCCTGGGTTGCGGGCCAAGTCCCCGTGAGGGCCATGTGAGAGGCAACCGTACATTGCTGTTTCTCTCCCTCTCTGTCTCCCTCCCCTCTCTCTAAAAATAAATAAAAATAAAATCTTAAAAAAAAAAGAAAAAAAAGAAAAAAAAAAAGGCAGAACAACTGTAACTGAACAACAATAAATAAAATAAAAAATCATTTTCTTTCTTAAGACTTTATATTTCACTTGTTAGGTCCTGCTTCATCATTTAACCTAAGAAAACATTTTAATACAAAAATCAGGAATTGGCTTTGCAATTCTTGTTAAAATGATAGGCTTGAATGTCTTTACTAGTGAAGCAGTGGAGTTCACTGACTGAAATCATTCCACAAAGTTTACTGTTGGACATTTACCACAAGGGAAGTACTTGTACTCTACAGGTCCAAGAAATACAATAGCGACAAAGATCATCAAACTCTTGGGAAGATTAAATGAGACAGCAGCATATATAAAATGAAAAGGACACCTAAAAACCCAGTTGTTAAAAGTGTAGGTTAGCAGTTTGGTGCCAGACGGATACTTGAATTACTGGAATGATCAGTTTGTAAAGTAGATAATTGTCTAACCACTATGCTATACACCTGAATCTAATATAAAATAATAATGAAATGTCAACTGTAATTGAAAGATAAAATTTTTTAAAAATTAAGTAAAAAATAAAAATTTAATTTTTTGCAAAAAATAGTGACACCTTATTGGGTTTTAGAAAAATGAAATGTATTAATATGTGTAAAAGAACTCACATAGTACTGACATATTAAATGCTATATAAATGTTAAGTAAATACAAAAAATAAGTGCCTGTTTTGTGTCAAGCATTGTTCTAGAAGCCAGGAATAAGCAGTGCCCAGAACAAAGAAAAACCTCTTACCTCTGTGGGGTTTACATTTTAGTAGGGGAATTATATTCCAGAATTAAGAGGCAAAAATTAGCCCTGGCTGGTGTAGCTCAGTGGATTGAGCACAGGCTGGGAACCAGAGGGTCCTGGTTCAATTCCCAGTCAGGGCACATGCCTGGGTTGCGGGCCGGGTCCCCAGTGAGGACCATGTGAGAGGCAACCATACATTGCTCTTTCTCTCCCTCTCTGTCTCCCCCACTTTCCCTCTCTCTAAAAATAAATAAATAAAATCTTTAAAAAAAAAAAAAGAGGCAAAAATTATTTAGCGAACAGAGCGTATGATTTGGTCACCTTGTACAACAGACACATACCCAGGCAGGCTCAGGAACAGTGTCAACAGGGACTGGCAGGAACGAAAGTTTCCACGGAATCCAACTCTGTGAGAAAGTTTAATCTAAACCCCAAAATATGGGGAATAGTTCCTCCTGCCGGTACCCAGATGCCACTATTAAGGCTTACTACATTTAGCAGTTGATCAAAAACTCAGTGGAGGCCATAGCAGTTGAAAGTTAAACAACGGCCAACCAAAGAATAAAAAAGTAATCTCCATTTTCAGAAAGTCAGTACAAAGATGAGCTCCCTGGCTTCGTCTGAGACTAAACAGAGTGACACAGAAACAGAAAATTCTGATAAAGAAGCATGAGAAAGAAAAGGCTAGAATATAGAGATTCATATTATTTGGATTATTCTTTATCTAAGCCTACCCTAAATATTTGGGACAGCTTTTAGTAAAACAACGACTTCATCACAATGATATACCATTAACCCTTACACAATGGAGGTTTGAACTGCAGGGGTCAATTGAAAAAAATCTTCATATAAGTGAACTGGCACAGTAAAGGATCAACCATGTGTAACACAAGTGCTAGTGCACATACAAAGCAGTACTTGATCAAAAATACAGCATATGGCAGAGATCCTAATTTCTTTTTTTTTTAAATTATTGTTGTTCGCTTACAGTTGTCTGCACTTATTTCTAAACTAAACCAAAACACAGGTTGTTCAATTATTTACTCACTCAATTTATATTCACTCAGCTCTAGAGGTAGGAGCTATGTTGCCAGGCCTGGCAAGGGTACACAACTGAATTTAAGATCCAAAAGTATTTGGAGAGATTCTGGCTGTGGTTAAGAGTGGCCTATAGGCTTCCTATGGTCTAGTCTATTTCTCTTCCAGGACCACAGTGCGACATTTGAACCGAACAGAAATGATCTGGGGTGGAAGTAGGGTAATATAATTTCACATAACAATCTCTATGACAGACCTTAATACTATAATTATTTTTACTAGGAAAAAAATTGACACCTATCATGTATATAGAGCTTCTTTCTTTCTTTTTTTTTAACTTAGAAATTTTAGTTAATCTCTGCCATACAAAGACAAAATTATAAGTTATTAAAAGAATGACTTGTCCTGGCCGATGTGGCTCAGTTGGTTGGAGCATTGTCCTGTAAACTGGAGGGTTGTGGGTTCAATTCCCAGTCAGGGCATATGCATAGGTTGTGGGCTCGATCCCCCATTAGAGCGCATACGAGAGGCAACCAATGAGTGTTTCTCTCCCTCCCTTCCCCTCTCTCTGAAATCAGTAAGATTGTCCTTGGATGAGGATTTAAACAACAACAACAACAAAGAATAAATGCTGTGTTTCACTTACTCACAAATGTAAACCTACTTTTGCCATACCTTGTATGTTTAAAATGTAAGTGTTTAACATTATGAGTATAGTTATTATTTAGGAGGGAAAAAAGCTACCTACTATAAAGGAACTAGTCCTCTGCAGTAGCATAAACAAGAGGGAGTTAACCAAAAGAATTTTTCCTATCAGAGAAGAGGAAGTAAACAAGGATAACCTCTTCCCTTTGGACAAAACAGATATTATAAAGAACAGTTGATAATCCAATCATTTACTAAGTGTTCATCTGAAGCAGCATATCTCAACACAGAGTGAGGGGAAAGAACAGGTGGTTTGAAGTTATACTCGACATGCCTCTTCCCAATTAGTCCTTATTGGAATTCCTCAACGTCTTCCAATAACCCTGCCCTTGTTAAGAATAACTGCAAGTAAGAGCCATTATTAGGATGCTGGGACAGAAAAAAGATGCAAATCACTGTTCTAGAGCATACGTACATAATGAACTCTATTATAATTTCTCACTGCAAAATTATATTCTTTGTATCATATAATTACGGGTTCTCTGCTTCAATGAAGCAGTGTTCAAATCTCTTTTTGCAAGTAAGTGAAAATTATAAAGATTATTATCAGTCACAAAACAGAAAGGCAAACACGCCTGCTATCTGATTACAGTGCTCTTACTTTGGTAAAACCGTGGACATCCTGAAACTCTTGAGACCCAAGTTGTTCTGAACAGTTAAATATTCCAGACTGCTGAAGTTCACCTTAAAAATTACCAATTTCTATTTTATAATTTGTTGCAAGATTCTCTTTTGAAGTATGCCACATTCTTTGCTTAAAACTATTTTAAACTATAAAAAGAATATGTAATTGTTGAAAAGACTTCAATAATTTAAAAGTGTAAGTAAAAAAGTTCCTTCCCTTGCCATCCCCACTCCCATTCTCCAGGGGTAATTGCCGTAAAACAATTTGGGTGTATCTTTCTGGACCTCTTCAGAATACATACAAATTTTATACATAGTTATATGCACAAACTAGAGTAAGCAAGGAGATTTGCTATACATTTAGTTCTGTAACTTGCTTTTTACATCAATGGAGTAAATAGCCTTTTAAATATAAATACACTGGTACACCTGATTTATCTAAACTGCATATTCCATAGTATTTTTCATCATTCCCTTACTGACAGATACTTTTAGGCTGGAAACTTTTTAAAATGTTTTTTGTAGTATTTTAGTTTTTTCCTTTATTGTTTGTCATTTCACAATGCCATCATTGTATTGCCTATAGCATTTCTGCTTCTCATTTCTGTTGGAAAACTTGTAATTCAAAGAATTTAATGTGCTAGAATTGAGACCAAATTTAAAAATAAATGACGAAAATTTTCCGTTGTTCACATATGAATACAATTTTGATTGCTATTTTAAGTTCTCAAAGGTCCTTAGTGCTTCTGGATTTCTTAAGGGATAAAGTTCCCAGATTGTAACTTCTGTACAAGTGAAATATTGTCACTATTACTATTAACATACTAGTAAGTTTTCATTTAAATTCTCAAATGGAAAATAACAGCTTAAAAAAGAGATGACAAATGGATGAGGAAATTAGTATGATGCCGCTCTTCCAGGAAATGCCATAATAATAGTATGTGCATCATTATAACAATATTATAAATAATTTATTCATCATACTTATCTAATTCCATCCTTGTACTCAGTCAGCTGATTGTACAAACCACTACTATTGTAGTGGGCACATGTGGTTTATCATTCAACTAGCCCCGCCCTTCCTTCTGCAATCCACTACCTTAAATTTCATTTGGATGACTATTCCTTCTTCAATCATTAGCTCTAAGGCATTCTAATTATTCTCAGCTTGGTGAATTGTTCAGGATAAGCATGTAACCTAAACAGAGTCATCAAAACAAAGAGATCTTTTTTGGGATTTCTGGAGAAAAGCTGATACAAGCTTGCATTCTGATTTCCTTTTATCCCTGTCCTCTCCCTTCTTTTGCTTTCTTCCTTCCGCCTTCCCCATCCTCTCTCCTCCCCCAAATGCACAACAGATGAAACCATCATTCTTCCCCAGGATGTGAGAGTATAAAAATATGAAATCTAGAGCTAAGAGGTCAGAAAGGCTGCTACTGAATGGAAGGATCCTGAGGAAAAAGGCAACAAGGAGAAGCAGAATCCAGAAATGGAGCTTGGACACATTTGCCCCCAGAATCAAAATATGCCTGGAGTTTTCAGTCATCTGGACCTGTTTAGGGTGGGTTCTGTGTCATCAGCAATATAAAGAATCCTAATCTCTATCTCTAGAACCTTAGACTGATTGGTGTCCAGGCTTCAAACATTAAGTACCATTTTTATTGAACAAGTTCCAGCAAAACTACTTGTCAAGTTGTGGACTAACAATGATTTTCTGCTTGAACAGAATCTTAAGACTAACTCCATTTGTTTTAAGACTAAAATTTTCCCCTTCAAAGTTTTCTAACACATATTGCAAAATTACTTTCATCAATAACATGATTTGTGAAAGAAAGAAACTCAGTTCAGCACAATTTGTAAGCCATAGAAGAAATGAGAAATTGAGAAATCTTCAGTGTGTTAGAAAGATTACTAAAGCAAAAAACTACAAAGGAATAAACCTGTAAAGTACAGAATTTATACCCAGGTATTTCTTTTTCCTGGCATTTTACTTTCTGATTTTAGAATTTTTAGTATCTTTCTGGAATGAAAGCTACTTGTGATTTAATGAAACAGAATTTAACCTCCAGTATACCACATTTACCTAATATCCAACTATTTAAATATGTAATTTCACTTCTGAGAACTGGGGAAAAAATTAACTTACCTCAATTGTTTCGCATAGTTCTGTTCAATTTCTATCCTCTCTTTAACAAATTTGGCATATCTTTCCAAGAAGTCAATTCCCCACTGTGTATGCTTGTCTAAGCTGTCGAACTGATCCTAGAAAAGGAAGGTAAAAGTACGTTGAAAAGTCTAATTATATCCACAAATGCTTTAACCAATTTCTGATATTTGTCCAGACAGACAGTGAGGTATGAAAGAAAAAAATCGAGGTTCTTCTGTTGGTCCCCACCCACAGCATCCTTTAAGACCTAGACAGAAATACATTAGTCGGCATAATTAGGCTACTTTACACCTGTAGTTCTCCCTGGCTGCAACACCCTTCCCTACTCACCTTTTTTCAATTAACTCTTATTCCTCCTTTGAGATTCAGTTCAGAATATTGGTCCTCCAGAAAATGGCCTTAAATTCATAGACTGGAAGAAATGGTCTTAGTCCGGGTCCCCAAAGCTCCCTAAAAATTATGATCTTAATTCACTTGCCATACTATATTGAGGGCAGGAGTCATATATTTTTCAACTCTGAGTTGCCACGGCATTAGCACCATGTATGCCTGGCACCACAACAAACACTCAATGAAGATTTGTTTGGCTCAACAGAATCAAATATAACTGGACTCATATTCTGGGCTCTGCATTTACCCAATGTCTGACCTTGGGCAAGTTACCAAGGCTGTCTGAACTTTTTCATCTTAAAATGGGAATACCATCACCCACCTGTATAGGGCTGTGGTGACATCATTAAGTGTTCTAAAACGCAGTACACAAAATACAAACATACTGTCTGACAAGGCTCTTTCAATTCTCAAAACAAAATATTCCCCTCTACCTATTGTCTGAGAAACCATCATTTCCTATCCCGTAAGTTTAAATTAATCGCTTTCTAAATTAAATTAAATTAAATTAAGAATACACTGCTCCAAATTCACATAATCCCCTAGAGGTCTACTTCAAGCTCTTTGAGGATTCCCAAAGAAAAAATTAAATCATCTGAACAAGTTTATATAAAACATCTGTACTGGGCTGTTTTAAAATCTTAAATGTCATTCCGCCCTGGCTGGTATAGCTCAATGGATTGAGCGCGGGCTGGGAACCAGAGAGTCCCAGTTCGATTCCCAGTCAGGGCACATGCCTGGGTTGCAGGCCAGGTCCCCATGAGAGCCATGTGAGAGGCAACCATACATTGCTGTTTCTCTCCCTCTCTTTCTCCCTCCCTTCCCCTCTCTCTAAAAATAAATAAAAATAAAAAATTTAAAAACTTAAATGTCATTCCTATTATTTCAATACTCAAAACCATGCATGGCCCTGGCTGGATGGCTCAGTTAATCAGAGCATCATCCTGTACACCAAAGGGTTGCAGGTTTGATTCCAGATCAGGGCACGTACCAGCATTTTCAGTTTGATCCACAGTCAGGTGTGTACAGGAGGCAACCAATCGACATGTCCCTCTCACATCAATGCATGTTTCTCTCTCTCTCTCTCTCTCGCCCTCTCACTCACTCACACACACACACACACACACAGCAATGGAAAGATAACCTTGCATGAGGCTTAAAAAAATCATCCATGGTATAAATCCACTGACACTGAACAAACCCTTACACAGTATCTATATATTAACTCTCCAAAAAGTATTTTCAGAGTTGGTCACCATAACAAATATATTAAAAAAAAAAAGGTCAACTAAGTTGGACCCAAGGAAGCACACACCAAGACACAACATAATTACATTACCCAACATCAGAGACAAGGAGAGAGTCTTAAAAGCAGCAAGAGAAAAAAGTAGACAGTTACCTACAAAGGAGTTCCCATAAGACTATCAGCTGATTTCTCAAAAGAAACCTTGCCGGCAACCAGGGGCTGGAAAGAAGTATTCAAAATTATGAACGGCAAGGACCTACATCCAAGATTACTCTATCCAGCAAAGCTATCATTTAGAATGGAAGGGCAGATAAACTGCTTCCCAGATCAGGTCGTTAAAGGAGTTCGTCATCACCAAGCTCTTATTATATGAAATGTTAAAGGGACTTATCTAAGAAAAAGAAGATCAAAACTATGAGCAGTAAAATGACAGCAAAATCACAACAATCAACAACTGAACTTAAAAAAAAAAACACAGAAAAACAAAAACAAAAGGTAAGCAAACAACTGGAACAGGAACAGATTCACAGAAATGGAGATCACATGGATGGTTATCAGCAGGGAATGGGAGGGGGAGAATGGGGGGAGGTACAGGGAATAAGAAGCATAAACTGTAGGTACAAAATAGACAGTGGGAGATTAAGAATAGTATAGGAAATGGAGACGCCAAAGAACTTATGTGTGTGACCCATGAATATGAACTAAGGAAGGTGGGGAATGCTAGAGGGAGGGGGGATACAGGGAGGACGGGAATAAAGGAGAAAAAAAAGGGGCAACTGTAATAGTATATAATCAATAAAATATACTTAAAAAAAGAAATAAATTACATTAAGTCATCAAAATGGGAAACTTATTCTTACTTCCCTGCTCTCTCTGCCTTTCACACTGCTCTTATTTCTACAGATTTATTCTAGATTACTGAGTCCAACTTCTTCCATTTCCTTGCCTTAATCATCCCCTTCCTTCCTTTTTCAACACATTCATTCTTACCACAACTTCTGTGAAATATGAAATCTGTCCAGAAAAAGTCCAGCCACTGTTAACATAGTAACAGTTTGCACCACATAGATGTAACCTGGCAGCCAAGGAGAGTGGACTGGAATGAGCATGCGTGAACAATGAAGACTTCACTACACTAGTCAGTGGGGGAGGTAGACACCATTGAGTGAGCATGTGTACTGTGTGGCCATCACACTCACAATGACTGAGTGAGTACAGCAACGAACCTGCATCAAATTTTACATTAAGCTTGAACATTCCTCTGTAGAAACTATTTGGATGATTCAGAAGGCCAGAGCTATGGGTAACTGGTGACTGGCAGTTTTATCAGGATAATGCACCTGCTCATGCATCATGTCTTGTGCAGAGATTTTTGGTGAAACATCAAATCACCCAGGTGACTCAGCCCCCTATGGCCCAGATTTGGTACCCTGTGACTTCTGGCTTTTCCCAAAATTAGAATTACCTCTCAAAGGGAAGAGATTTCAGACTATTGAGGAGATTCAGGAAAATATGACAGAGCAGCTGATGGTGATTTGGAGAACTGTGTGAAGTCCCAACGTGCCTACTTTGAAGGGGATTGAGGCATCATTGTCTTATGTACAATGTTTCTTGTATCTTGTATCTTCTTCAATAAATATCTCTATTTTTCATATTACATGGCCGGATATCTTCTGGATAGACCTTGTATAAATCCCATTTTATCATCACATATTTAAATTTAAGAAAGCTCTTACTGTTTCCTTAATTTTTTTTTTAATTTATAAAATGTTTAAAATTATTTTACCTTATTCATTTGGGAACACAAGAAAAACATTTTACATTAAATCTGGCATAAAAAATAACTATTTTATGTATCATAAAATGTAACTTTTAAAGAAGTCACTATTCAATATTCAATCCTTGTTTTTCTAATTACTTTGACAACAGCCTTGCATCCAAATGAAGTCCCATTAAAGTATTTTTGGTAAAGCACCAAGGGTCACGACTGCTTAAAAAAAGACTTTCTTCACTAAAAAGCAGAATAGTGACTTTGCTGTCCTAGTTTGGTCTTAATCTATGGCTCTGCTTTTCTGCCAAAGTTTCTCCAGCCCTTCTGAATACCAAAGTACTGCCAAAACATTCTTAAGATCTAACACAAATTACTTTTCTCATTCTTTGATTCATATGGGACTATAGAAACCTGTTTGTGTGTTAATCTCAAGGAGCTAAGAAATCAATTTATAATTCAGGGTCAATAACATTTATCTCCAAAGTAAATTGAGGAAAATTTTAAGTTTTAAAAAAATCAACTTAATTATTTGTATGTTTCCTCATGATTTTAAGACAGATGCAAACCTGTAAATTTAAGAAACTCACTTGAATATTAATTTTTAATTAAAAATTTAATTAAGTTCCAAATTAAGCTCTTAGTGACTTCAAATTGTATCCAGACGATCCTTCCAATACTGCATATTCTTTTGTTTCCCTTCCCAGAACTTTCTCCTCTATTCCACCTCAGCAATTCATCCCTATGGTCATTTCCACAGTCATTAGCAACAACTACAATACTCCCTCTTCCCAATAAATTTCAAGAATCTCATTCTCAGATGGCTAGCCCCATCTGTCAACTCACTCCAATACCCCAAGGCCAACTTTTTTTTGACCCCACACAGACCTCAATCCATTGATCCTGACACATTATTACTCTCTCTCACCCCTCTCCTGTCTTCATTTCCATCTTTACACAGCTTGGATTCCATGAGGCATCATTGTAATTGCTTCCTGCAAATAGCCTCACTGTCCTTGCCTTCTCTTGCTTTGCCAAATTTCAACCCTAGTTTACATTCACCAACCACTTCCCATGCTGCTGATGGTGAAAAGAAAAAAAGGAGGGAGGGATGAAGGAAGGAAAAATGGAAGGACAAATGAACCACACTGACTGTTCATACTCTGAAATGTGTGCCTATTAATCTAATAGGTTTTATTGCTACTTAGCCTGAAGCCTCTTCGCTCTCCCAATATCCCAGCTGACTATCTCATAACTTCTTTCACTTTAAACTTACACCACCTTCTATCCATCTCACTCTCAACTAATAGTCTAGTTTTCCTACTTCACTAAAGGAGAAGCAATCAAGAGGTTAATTTCTCATTCTCTCTCATTTTACCACAAACATCTATATACTTTTATTCTGCCTCCCTATTACTTTTGATGACCTGTCCACACTCCTAGAACACCTGAAGAACTAGTACAATTTCAGGTTTAGCTGTTTAAAAAATGTTTAAGACGCTGAGCCTGCATATGCTTGATGTATTCCAGGAACTTCAAGAAGCTCACTAGCAAGCTACTAGCCAGCTGAAGGAAGAGTACTATAAGTTGAAATGGAGGTGTGTGGCATCAGAAAGAAGATCATACTTGGCCTCATCTTCCACCATAAGGACCACGGACCTTGGCTTTAACCCTGAGTGAGTTGAAAACACAATGGAGGATCTTGAGCCTGACATACTCTGGCTCAAATCTTTAAACAGATCTCTCTGGTTTCTATGAAGATTAAGGAAGGGGTGGGGGAACCAACTCAAAGCAAGGGAGGCTATTTGGAAAGGCTACTTACCGCAATTTTCCAGAGCAGATTATCAGGTTGGCTTGGTCCAGGGTGGAGGAAGCAGAGTGGTGAAAAGTGGTAAGATTTTGGACATATTCTGAAGGAAGTATCAACAACATTTGCTGATGTTCTGAGTATGGGTTGTGAAAGAATGACATAAATTTTGTGTACCACTGACTAGAATAAAGTTGCTTTGAACTAACATGGGGCAATTAAGTGAACAAGTTTGAGGGGAAGACAATAGTTTGGGTTTTGGACAGTTAAGTTTCAGATATGCTTAGACATCCAGGTGGCTATGTTGAGTTGGCAGTTAAATAAATAAGTCTGGAATTTATTGAAGTAGTCCCCCTGAAGATACATTGTTAAGACATGATCCTGGATGCAGTCTCTGTTACCACTCTGTAGAGGTCAAGAAATTGAGGGGGAATCAGCAAAGGATTCTGACAAGGAGTGACCAATGAGGGATAAGTAAAACCAGAAAAATGGTATCTTGGAAACCAAATGAATACATATTCTTTCAAGCAGGAAAAAAGTGATCCATGTAGTCAAGTGCCACTGAAAGTAAGATGAGGACTAAAATCTGACCATTGGATTTAGCAATATGCAAGTCATTAACAATCTCTCATAACTTCTTTCATAACAAGAACAGCTCTGTTGAAGTAATAACGGCAAAAGCCTGACTGAAATAAGTTAAAATTAAGAGAGAAATTAGACACAGTGAATACAGACACCACTGCCAAGGAGTTCTGAATGATAGCTAAAAAGAGAAGTGGAATCAAGTGTAGGTGGGCTTTATATAGAAAAAACAATGATTATATGCTATTGAAAATGATACAAAAGAAAGGGAAATAATGATAATGAAGAAAGAGGGAGAACTGAAGCAGTAAGCACTAAGAGATGAGAAGAGATGTATAAATGGGAGGTTGACCTTTACTAAGAGCATGGGCAGTTCAGTTATAGTAATAGGAGAGACAGCTTGGTAGATGGGGTGGTGGTTGCTGTGGAAATTCTCTTGTGAACACCTGTATTCTTTTTAGTAAAATATGGGGCAAGGCCATTAGTTGAGAATAAAGATATAGGAGGTGTTAGAGATTTAGGGGTTGGGGGAAGAGATCCCCTTCCCTCTTTTGCATTTGTAACTTAAACTGATAAGCGCCAAATACATGACAACACAAAAATCAGACAATTCTTCAACTTCTCCAAGTATAGTTTATAAATGATATACAAAAGGTTTAGTTAATAGAGTCATGTCTTTTATTTTTATTTTTTTTTAAGATTTTATTTATTTATTTTTAGACAGAAGAGAAGGGAGGGAGAAAGAGAGGGAGAGAAACAGCAATGTGTGGCTGCCTCTCACATGGCCCTCACTGGGGACCTGGCCTGCAACCCAGGCATGTGCCCTGACTGGGAATCGAACCGGGACCCTTTGGTTCCCAACTCGTGCTCAATCCACTGAGCTATACCAGCCAGGGCAGAGTCATGTCTTTTAAAGACAATGATTTAGCAAGTCATATAAGAGTCCATATAAAGAATAAAAAAACTTATAAGAAGGTGAGGCTATGAGAATGTGCCTCTCAAATTTCTAACCACAGGGAGTACAGCTGACGAGGGCTCTGGCTGCTCCCACATGACAACTGAGAAAAGCGGGAATACAAAGAAAGATCTGGTTCAGGGAGTCCAAGGCTCTTCTGATACATGAAGTTGGTTCAAGGACTCCCCAGAAGTCCTGCCAAACTTTCCTTAAAATTTCAGTGCAAACTAGGCTGCTCCTATTCAATCTTCCTTTCTTCCTCCCTCTCTACCTCCTCAAGGTCAGACTTGGCTTGTGGTCTCACAGCTTTTTCTGCCTCTGGCTCCCTCTTCATTTCCTTTCACAGGCATTCCCTCTAAAACAGCAGTCCCCAACCTTTTTGGCACCAGGGACTGGTTTGTGGAAGACAATTTTTCCACAGATGGGGGGAGGGTAGGTTTTGGGATGATTCAAGTGCATTACATTCAAGCTTACCTCCTGCTGTACAGCTAGTTCCTGACTGGCTTGGGTCCGTAATCCTCCTTGGTCCTGGGTCAGGGACCCTGCCCTAAAGCACTTACTGCACGTTAAATCCCATTTGGGTGGCTAATTCTTAGAGAACCCAAATTAACACAGCTAAAATTTCATAAATGCGACAAATCTTTGGGAACAAAACCCCATCTCTGAAAATCAAAAGGATACTTTTATATCATGTTTTTAATGAAGCTACTAAACATAAAGTCACTGAACAAAAGCAAAGCTGCAAGAGAGAGGTTATAAAAATTTGAATATAATATAATTGGTTTCTGTCCTCTGCCTTGCTCTCCTCAAAAAAGCAACAAGCTGAAGTCCTTCAGAGATTAAGACAGGAAATGAAAGAACACAAGATCATTTGGGGCATTCTATCTTCAGTGAAGTGTTAGGTACAATTCTTCCCCATCTCTATTTTTGTGCTTTTTCTGACAGTACAACAAACTAAATAACATTTTTAAAAAGTTTACAGTGTATTTTATGTGATTAAAATTTTTGGATCTCACTTGCCACATTATGGCAGGGTTTCACTGAATATACTAAAAAAGGAAGGTAAAGTCAAGTTTAGAGTTCTACTGTAGGTGTGTAAAGTTATATTTTAATTCATTAAAAATAACCTAAAACTCTGAAATCAAAAAATTAAACTTGCTCCCTGGCTGTATGGCTCAGTGGGTTGAGCACCAGCCTGCAAACCAAAGGGTTGCCAGTTCGATTCCCAGTCAGGGCACATGCTTGGGCTGCTGGCCAGGTTCCCAGCAGGGGGTGTGTGAGAGGCAACCACACACTGATGTTTCTCTCCATCTCTCTCCCTCCGTTCCCCGTCTCTAAAAATAAAAATAAATAAAATCTCTTTTAAAAAAAATTAAACTTGCGCCCTGGCTGGTGTAGCTCAGTGGATTGAGCGTGGGCTGGGAACCAGACGGTCCCGGTTCAATCCCCAGTCAGGGCACATGCCTGGGTCGCGGGCCAGGTCCCCGGTGAGGGCCATGTGAGAGGCAACCATAGATTGCTGTTTCTCCCTCTCTTTCTCCCTCCCTTCTTCTCTAAAAATAAATAAATCTTAAAAAAAAAATTAAACTTGCTATTCAAAGTTAAGCTCTTCTTCATAACGTAGAAATTAAGTAGACATATAAATTCAAATGTCAAGCCACAATAAAACAGACATTTCTTTTTCTTTAAGTTTATTTTATTGATTATGCTATTACAGTTGCCCCATTTTTTTCTCCCCTTTATTCCCTGCACCCCTCCTCCCACTAGCATTCCCCCCACCTTAGCTCATGTCCACGGGTCATACATATAAGTTCTTTGGCTTCTCCATTTCCTATACTATTCTTAGCCTCACACTATTTTGTACCTACCAATTACTCTTCTTATTCCTTGTACCTTTTCCCCCATTCTTTCCCCACCCCCTCCCCACTGATAACCCTCCATGTCATCTCCATTTCTGTGATTCTGTTCCAGTTCTAGTTGTTTGCTTAGTTAAAACAAAGATATTTCTAAACATGGTATTACACAGTTACTGAGGTTGATTAATTATGTCAACATATCACCAAGATATTTTTCCCATAAAAAAATTTAAACTGTAAATGTTTTACTAATTCCTTACAATATCAGTTTTAATCATAATGAAATATACATAAAATTTACCATCTTAGCCATTTTCAAGAGTATAGTTCAGTGACATTAACTATATTCACTGTTGTGCAACCATAATGACTATCCATCCCCATAATCCTTTTCATCTTGTAAAACTGAAACTCTGTACCCCTGAAAAATAACTCCCCATGCTCTCCTTCCTTCAGCCCCTGGCAAACACTATTCTACTTTCTGTCTATAATTTTGACTAAAGTAACATGTTGTTTAACCATGGTGATACAATCTGAGAAATGTGTCATTAGGCAACTTCACTGTCACGTAAATGTCAAACAGTGTACTATACTTAGATAAACCTAGATGAGACAGCCTAGGTAACATGGTATAAGCCTGTTGCTCCCAGGCTCCAAACCTGTAGAGCAGTTACTGTACTGAATACTTCAGGCAATTTACACACAATGGCAAGTATTATATATCTAAATGTATCTTAAAATAGAAAACGTGCAGTAAAAGTACAGTATAAAAGATTAAAAATGCTACACCTATATAAGGCATTTACCATGAATGGAGCTTGCAGGACTGGACGTTGCTCTGGGTGAGTCAATGAGTGGTGACAGAATGTGAAGGTCTTTATTTCTTTATAAACACTGTCCCATGAGCCCTACCCCTGCTTCCTTCCAACAGGATCAGAAATAGAACACTACTGAACCGGGATGTGCGCTAGATTAATTGGAAACATAGAGAAGACACTGGCAAGGAGAGGCACAGATCACCATAGTGACTGTCAGAATCAGTAAAAATAAGAATCAAGACGGAGACATAAAGGAACATAGGGGACTGTCATGGCAGTATGCTTTTGGCTACTACATGTTGGAGCAGTGATCAAAGGAACTTACGTGGTGTTCATAAAAAAGGGGAGGAGTATTTAACATGGAGAGGGTACAGAATTGAGGATTCAATTATTCTGACTTTGGAAATTTGTTTTTGGTTCCACTAATCTTTTTTTTTTTTTTTTTTTAATTATTTTATTGTTGTTCAATTACAGTTGTCCGCATTTACCCTCCCCCCCACCCCACCCCAGTCAAACCCACCTCCCTCCCTTGCTTCTCCCCTCCCCCTTGGTTTTGTCCATGTGTCCTTCATTGCAGTTCCTGAATATCCTTGTCCCCCTTCTCCCCTTCCCCTTCCCCTCTGGTTACTGCCTGAATGTTCTAAACTTCAATGTCTCTGGTTCTATTTTGTTTCTCTGGTTGTATTTGCTTGCTTACCTCAGAAGCGTCTTGGCTGTGGCTGATCTAACTTTCCCG
>PVJI01005295.1:0-97980 GCA_004026765.1 Micronycteris hirsuta | reverse complement strand
GATTGGGGAAAAACAAAATAGGTCATGTGAGAGGTCATGAGAAGTGAACCAAAGCAGAGGGGGAAAATTTTTCCTTTGAATTTGAATTTCTAATGTTTCTTAAAGTTAATGATAGAAAGACTATTAATTACAACATTTGCATGATTACGGGTAGAAAACAAACAGGACAAGAATAAGATATATCTTAAAGGGAAACTCTGTTTTTACCAGTCTGAGGGAAATTCTGGGGCTGGTTACTGGTTCTAAGTAGGTACCAAGCTGAATAAAGCAGTTGTCACTTTTGCATAAAACATTCCATCAGAGTTTCTAAAGGCAAAGTAGCCCTTACATGGTGAATAAGATTTTAAAATTCCATCTTGAATTAAATACACAAAGAAAGTACATTATTTCATCCCTAGCAATAGGTTGCTATTTGACATTCAGATTTATCAAGCAAGTTAAGAATCTTAGCATTTGAACCAATTTTGGAGAAAGACACCTTGTCACAATTTCAGTTCTTGTCACAAAACCAGTTCTACAACAGTCGGAGAGGTAGAAATACATCATGTCTCCTTGAATGCCACCAGGGCCTGAAAACTGACAATGTCATAGTGCTGTCCCTCATTTCATGGACAATCTCTGAGTTTAAGCATCTCTCTACAGAGCTGAAATGTGTCGCCTTAGAAAGTCAGCTCACTGTTTCTGCCCTGTCTCTTCTGAAAAAGATGGGCTCTCTCTTTAGTCTCCATCTTACACGTATACAGGCCCAGTTCCGCCGCAATATTTAAATGGTGGTGATTTCTGGAGCCTTGGCCAGACACATGAACCCTCTCCATCTGTATTCCAGGTTGACATTCCGATATACTAATCAGTGAACAAAATTCCGGCGCTTGGAAAGTCCCATTCATAATCCCTTTACTACCTACCTGGCAATCAAGTTATTCTTTAAACACGGATCTTAGCATGGAATCCCACCCCCTGACTTCCCGATAGCTGTGTGACGTCCTTTGGGGAAGGGTCAAGAATCTTTCACCACCCCACCAGGACCCGCATGCGCTGGACACATTTTGCTTTTCTCTTCGACCCATTTTGCACACTGCTTCCCCTCATCGTGGGGTGCCATGGCGTCACAGTGGCTTCCTGCACCCCTGCGTACCCAGCTCTTCCCCAGCCCAGGACACTCTCCCCCACTGTTTCCTCTGCCTCTTCTCTGCCACCTTCATGCTGTAAACCCTGTCTTATTTCAAACCTCATCTTGGCAGCAACTTCCCTGACACCACTAAAGAAGTTGTCATTATATTGTTTTATCATGGCTCCTATTAATCCATAGTACTTAAAGTAGTATTACAAGTACTCTTCGTACTTAAATAAACGTGTGCCAGTCTAAGCTCAGCAGCCCCTTCCTCTACTAGATAGCAATTATAGAAATATGTGTATTGTGTTTCCTGAAGCATCCTCAGCAAGAAACACAATTATAAACACAAAGCAGACGTTGATGAGGACTATTTATTGAATTGAGAATGTAAAAGTTAGTATTTTCCTCAAAAAAAGAATATACAAAGCATTATTCATGGGGCAGAGAGCATAACGTTCTTCAGGTTGGGGGAGAAGTTCTATTGGCCACCTAACACCTAATAATAGCTGTGTGACTTGGGGGAGATGGTATTTAAGCTTTAAATGTTCGGTTTCCTCTTACGTATAATACAGTGGGGTCAATACTCACATCTCCTTCGTGGGAGTGGCAAGTAGAATTAGTTCCTGTAAATCTCTGACTGCAATCCCTACCCCAGAGCAAGCTCTGGTGCACTCTGGTTACTTGTCTTCCCAGAGTCCTGCAGGGACTGATAAATATTGAGTGCTGGCTAACTGGTGGTTGGGATGAGTGGGTCCCAATGCCAAGATATGGATGTCCAGGGAAAAGTGTGAATGAGGAACCTGAGCCTGCGTGTTTCGCCTCTGTTTACTCCAGGGATGGTCTCTGTGGCATCATGCAATCATACCAATGAACAAACACCTTCGAGCCTCAGTTTCCTTAACTGTAATAAAGGAAGTTAGAGCAGAATCTTTCCGCCCTCTCTTTCAGCACGGAAATGTGATGGGTCAAATATGCTTTGTAGACAAGACCTTAAATCCTGTAATATTATTTGAGGCACATTTGGAGTACCTACTAGTCTCACAGTTGCCCTCCGGCTCTGTTTATGCAAGCAAATTGAAGAGGAGACACGAGGCTATTATGCAGCAGTATCTAGGAGAAGGGGACTCATTTAACCTGGACTGTCTCCATCAATACCCTTCCCGTGGTGATCGCTCAACCCCTCATTTGACAATGGAGACAGAGCCCGAGGAAGGTTCGAGGGCAAATACGAGATTGAGATAGTGAAACTTGCAAAATACATGCTCACTGCGAACGGTTTGATGATGGGGATTAGATGCTGGCTGAGAGCATCATGTTTTGATGTCATGTAGTTTAATTTGCCTAACTCGACTTAGCTGGCAGTAACTGCCGATGGTTTTGATTACACAATCAGAACGGGAGTTTTCAAGTAGAGCAGCAAATGTGTGTGTGAGGGGGTGCATGGAAGTGTGAAGCACCGCCGAGTTCCAATTTTTTTCCTCTGTCATGTTGCATAAAAACAGAAAATGGTTTTCTGAATTAGTAAAACCAGCGTGATGGAGTTAGAAGGAGGGGACCGACGTTTGAAGTAAGGTCTTCCATAGAGTGGTTTTGCTCTCATCACCGATATATTCTAGTATGTTCCACGTTTCTTGAAACTCTCAAGCTATCCTGGCCTCCTTACAATTCGTCCGGTAGGCTGCTCTCCTTACCATCTGCAAGTCTTGACCTTGGCGGCCTTCTCTGCTGGGACCCCTCTCTCATCACCCCCCCCCTTTTATACTATCCTTTTGGTCTGGTCAATTTCAATTTTCTTTCAGGTTTTAGTTCAACTGTAATTCCCCACAGTGGCTTCTCTGTTAACCTGTGGATGTACTCCAGTGACTCCCTTCTTATCTCATTTCAACTTGGGACTATTTCCAGAGAGAATATACCACAACTATAATTTATAATTAGATATTTACTCATAAATGTTTTTTTAACTTCTTTCTCCCCCCTGCCCATTAGACCAGAGATACTGTGAACACTAAGATTGTTTCCACTTCGCTCAGACCTGAGTTCTCAGCAAGGCACAGAGCAGGCACGCAGACATCTCTGCTTCCCGATGCACTCGCTGACATGTCCCATGCGAGGCCCAGCGTGGCAGGTAATTGATAAAAACATTCTTTGAAAGTGTGACCTGGGGACATCACTCCTCTGAACCCATATGAATTTCTTCCCTAACGAAAGAAGATGCCGAATGGAATGCTTCCTCATGTTCTATTACACAGAGGCTGAAGAGGCATTAACTTCTGATCTGTGAAGACCTATTTGTGGTTTGAAATGGATTCTTTTTCTTCACCGTTGCCCATTTACAGCCTGGTCACGTCCTTAATGCACTAACACCACCATCATCTAATCTCTCCTTTCTCTTTGAAATTTCAAAAATGGGCAACAGTATATTAGAAGACATTCTAAATGGGTCATGAGGAAACGTGTTTCCCAAACTGGATTCTGTCTCCAAGTACCTTTTCAGATCAAGTAAATCACTGGGCAGTTTCAGTGTTTGGCTGAATTGTGCTCCGGTCGCAGCGATGACAAAGACCCCGGTTCTTGTCCTAAACCTCCCGAGTTCCAAATTGTTTAGTAACTGGAGCAATCAGGCGAGAGGGGAAGCGGTGCCTGTGGCCCTGGCGCGTTCTTGCCGATGGTGACAGGGCCCGGGGAGGTGTCAGAGGTAGAAGACCTCTTGCTAATGAGAGGTTGCTGGTGCCATGTCTCCAGGGAGAAGGGCTGAAGCTGACTCTTCTCCCGGCCAGTATCCGAATTGGATACATGGCAGGGTGCGTGGGAGCGGGGCGCTGTCTCACTTGTTTTGCACACGTGTTCTCTTTGTGAGATTAAAATGTCTGCTGGTCTATCACTTTCATGTTTATTTAATCAGGGTACCTTAACTATCTTAACAAAGACAGGTAAATCACACCCTAAACTAATGCGACAGCTAAGATAAATTATACTTTCCTGAATATTCAAAGCGTTTTCTGATGAGGCAAGTTATATGAGAATATGTAAATTTGTTTATTCTTGAAGGGTATCAAAATGGCAGTTTATGCAAATTATGGGGATGAGATTTCCAAATGTAAAACCACAGGATTTTATGATTGTAACTACATTTTAATCAAGAGACGAGATCTCTTACGCAAAAACTCTTTAGTTAATTTAGGTGTGATAAGAAACATCGAAATATACCAATGTGCACTCTAAATTCAATCCTAATATGTACACTAGGAAATTATTTGCTGTTATAATAAATAAAGAAACAGAGGGAGTCTGTTGTAGATGCCACTTCTCTGACTGTTGCTTTTCCTGGAATTCAAGGACCAAGGAGAAAGAGATGCCCCAGAAGGCACCCAGAATTCTAATTTATTTACAGGAGCATTAGTCTCATAAATAAGAAAATCCTTATCTCGCCGCACAGAGCTGCCTTGAAAATCTCCCAATGGAAGCAAAAAAAAAAAAAAAAAAAAGAGTTGCAAGGTGCACTTATAAATACAGAAAATACTACAGGTTTGAAAAAAAGCTTGTTCCTGGGACTCCGTTTCACTCTCCAGCATGCTGAACTGGAACGGAAATCCAAATCTTGGTGGGTAAATTAGAACAACAGTATACCAATGAGGAATGAGAGAGAATCCTTTCTCAAGGCCCCGAGAGTGTAAAAATATGACGGCGATTGTTGTGCTAATGTTTGCCGGAGGGGTCCCGCAAGCCGGAGCAAAGTCAATTCATCTCTTGAAGTTTGCTCTTTAATTGACACAAAATGCAAGTCCCTGGAATGAGAATTGGCTGCTACCTTAAGGGCCCTGGGTACTTTATCTTAATGTTTTATTGATGGAATTCTGCCGGGCCCATCACTGGGACAGCATCAGGAGGCTCATTAGTGAAACCTGCTCGCAATTCCAAAGATCCTTTACCTAGACTCTTCGCTGGTTTAAAAAGCAGTAAAGAGAGAGAAAGAATGATTTGAGCAGTGGCTAAAGGTTTTGTGTTTTGTTTTGTTTCTTTTGTTTTTCCAAGAAGTCATGAACTGCTTTTGGCATTCCCTTCTTGTATCTAGTACTTTATTTCATTTTCTACTTTTACCTGTGGTTCCCTGGGAAGGAGCTGGCTCTTCTACAAATTGAATCTCTCTGCCTTGACAGGGGTTTTTTTTCCCCCTTTTAAGCTGCGGCCTGTGTATACTCTGACTCAAATATGCTAAAGGTACAACTTTCTGAATAAACTCTTTTGTCATGTTAGATAGGGAAAGACTGTAAAAATTAGGGTTTTATTAATATCATGAGTTTATATATCCTACATATTCAGTGGATGTGTGTCTCTAACTTTCTTGGACACACTTCACCCCATAAACATAGATCATTTTTGAGAAGGTTAATTCACTGTTTCACTAAATGTTCTTTGATCACTTTAACTTCCATATGATAGTTTCTATAAATATAGTCCAAAATACAAAAATAAAATCCTTTCATCAGGTAATTTCCAGAATTTAACTTCTGAAAATGTCATGTGATCACATTGTACATAAATGTCACGATATTTTAAAGAGCACAATATGCAAACGATATTGAGAGTTATAAAATTATACATACCCCTGGATTAACGTCCAAAAAGTGTTTATCAATAAATGATCTCTATGCAGGGTAGGTGGCTGGGCAGCTTCACAGGGAAATGCTCTCTCAAGAAAATGTGAACGAATGTAGACATGCTATTTTTCAGTGTTAACACATTTATTAGCTAAAGAAATGGTAGAAAATTAAGTGGATGATTTATACAACGTATGTCAGACTGTCAGACCACTCTGTCCGTAAGTCCAGTGAGTGAGGCTGTGACCCCAGGCTCATTCTCTCTTCTCAAAGATCATGATAAACATCGCATGTACCCACTGCATGGCTTTCCTCAGTTTACCTCACACAGAAAACAGTGATTAAGGGTGATAATACTGACCATTTTGATTCCTTGTATTTGAAATTCCCTTTACTAAGAATATTACATCAGAACTGATTACAATAGCTCTCTAAATATTACATTAATAAATAATAAAATTAATGTAATTTTCATTGGTTGGCATACGATTAAGGTCCTCCAACTTAATAATTATGAGGCATTCATGAAGTTCAAAGACAAAGAGCGTCCCTAGTCTTTGTGAAATATTTCTAGGCACCTGGGCTAGTTGTGCCGGGCTAACTGTTTTGCTCTCATTAGTCTATGAAAATTGTATAAAACAGAGTAAGCTGATTGAAGGTAGGTGACTCCAGTCAGGGTATGTATTGTAGACAGACTAATGATCCCTCAGGTACGGTCACACCCTCATCCCCAGTACCTGTAGATATATTATATTACACAGCAAAGAGATTTTTCAGGTGAGATTAAGGTTTCAGATCATGAGACGGGGAGATTTATCCCAATCGCATGAGTCCCTAAACTAAAAGGTGATGGCAGCAGAGAGGCATGACATGAGAAAGACCAGACTCTCTGCTGGTGGATTTGAAGACGGAGGAAGGGGCCATCAGCCAAGGACAATGAGAAACAGCTTTCACCTCATAAGCAGAAAGCAAAACAGGGACCTGGTGCCTATAACCCCAAGGAGCTGAATGATGCCAACAACCTAAGGAGCAGGAAACAGAATCTCCCATAGAGTCTCCAAGATAAAACGTAGCTTGCTCCCATCTTGGAGTTAGCCTGAGGACACCACCTGTCTCTGACTTCAGATGTGCAAAACTGTAAGATACAAATGTGTGTTGTTCAAGCCAGCAAATTTGGGTGCATTCTGCACGCAGTAATAGAAAACGAGTATAGTCTGTTATGTGCTTCACTTGTGCTTTTGCAGTGTAGACAATTGCATGGTATTTTCTGAATATCCAATAATGAATAATTTTAATCAAGTTCTATGGCATGCAATATTTTCACATATACAGGGCGGAGCAAAAGTAGGTCGACAATTGTTCGTATGGGAAATAACGTGATGATTAATGATAATAATACCAGAATAAACCCTGTGTTTTCTGGGCTCACAACCTGAAACCTACTTCCGCCCCGCCCAGTGCATGAACTGGTCAAACTGATAGAGTTTGAAGTGGAGTGTTGAGAATTGGGTTAGTGTTTTCATTCCTAACTTTTTATTTTGATGTTCCATGCAGCTAAGAGATCAACTACTAAAATAATAGTTTTAAATAAAGAAACAGGATTACAAAGAAAGTGGACTATATTGAAATACAATGATCAAAATTTCAATTATGACATAGAAATATAGGTGCTTCCTCATTAACACACTCAATAACATTTCTTAACTACTGTCAATTTAATTAGCTGGTTATAAATAATATTGTCATATATTTGAAACACCATAATAAGATAGTTGTGGTAGCCACAGGTGACAAAGTATATTAATGACTCCGTGGTTTGTTTTCCACATTAAACATAAAATGTTCAGCGAGGTATACTTTTTCCCTTCTGCTTTTGCAGAGCCTGGAATTCTATCATAAACCCATGGAGAAGAATTTCTCTACTCCATGGACTGATTAGACATCAAGTCAACCCATGAAAAGTAACCTGTTAGACATGAATCCAAAATATGTATGTTTTTAAGACTGTCTGCAGATTGTCTCTGAGTAATACGCACCAGTCACATTCCTATTAGCAATTCATTTCCTCAACTGTTACCAGAGCAGGTCACTGCTGTATCGACCGGGAAACAAAATGGCGACCCGTTGTTTTAGCTATTATTTATGCTTGCTGAATTAAGTTTTGCAATTTTGAACGATCATATTTTCCTTTAACATCTTACACAAATCAGATAGAAAAGTGTCCTGAGTCTACAACAAGATAGATGCCGTATACTGTGATGCAAATGTAATAATGTTCAAGATGCTTACAAATTAAATAAAGGGAAATAATTAAGCACACAGAGAAGGAACTGATAATGCAGCAGATTCACCATTTGCACACTCAGTTTGGGGTGTGAGTGAATTGGGGGTGGGGGTCCGATGGGCGGGACAAGCCGGGAATGATTGGGATTGTTTAGGTGAGTTTAGGGACTCATGCAGATACCACGTGATGGCTGAGCTTGTTCCTAAGACGAGACGCGCTCTAGTCAAGCTTTTCTGACTTTGCGCTACTGACATTTTGGCTTGAATCGGCCTTTGCCTTGGTAGGCAGCCCTGGGCATTGCAGAATGTTTAGTAATACCCATGGCCTTTTTCTACTAGGTGCCAGTTAGTGCCCCCAAGTTATGACAAATAAAATGTCTCCAGATGTTTTCCAAATGGATGTAAGGAACAAAATCACCCCCTCCCCCAGGTTCTCAGAAAACCAGTGCTCTGACACCTGGCTACTCAATTTGTAGTAAGATCTCAACATCATTAGCATCTCCTAGAATCTTGTTATGAATGCATAGTCTTAGGCTCCATTCAGAATTGTTGAATCCAAACCTGCATTTAACAAGATTCCTTGCTGATGTGAATGCCCACTGATCTTGCAAAGCACCCATCCGAACAGTGGAGGCATCCCAGAAATGGGAACACCAGGCACCTTGGCAAGAAGGCAGGACAGAGGGCAGAACAGAACAGGAGGCTAGACTGGAGAATGAAGCCAGAGCCAGAAGACAGTTCACCTTGACCAAGTCATAAAAGCATCGAGATACTCCCTGGAAAAAGGAAATCAGTGAACAGTTTGAATCAGAGAAAGAATCTGATCAACTTTGCCTTTAAAAAGGATTCTTTGTTTGTGCAGGTTTGCCATCACTTTAATAAAATGATTAGAATAGGGAGGGAGTCTTATGAATTCATTTCACATCAAACTTCAAATTAGCACTTGTTAATTTTCAGGTTAATCTGAGAACAGGACCTCTCCCTCAATCAGAGGGGCACAAAACCTGTACAAGCGATTGTCAGAGAAAAATGCAGAGTAACATTCAATATCTCTTTAAGAAGGAAGTCATGTGTAATGGCTGGAGAGACATCAGGTTAAGATTAAATCTTTATATCATATTTAGATGAGCTTCCTGCTGTTCCAGAAATTAATCCCAGTTAATCATGATCTTTCTACCCTTTGTCATCCTTTCCTCCACAGCTGAATTCGTCCCTAGCACAGCAGCCGCACAAACTGGCAGGCCTGCTTTTCGAGTTTGGCCCGAGGACAGGAAGTCAAAAGCTGGCAGAAGATGGATGCTTTGCAGAAGTGACAAATTTAGTTTCCTGGAGAAAGTTGCTGACTGCAATGTTCCAATTGGATCAGCTTATCTGCCCCTCCAGATGTTGAAATAATGACAGATGCTTAGAGAAAGCTTGACAAGAGGAAGAAAAGAGCCCGCTGAAGGGTCCAACCTGTTTGTGTGCAGGAAAATAAACGTAATGCTCATTGAGATCCGTATTCTGATGAGGTGTGTATATCCATCTTCATGCCAAATCAAGTCAACGCTATACATAGATCCGGTGTAGCGGACTAGAGGGTTTTGTCCTGTTGGAAATATGGGCAGCATGAAATTATAATTCTTTTCTTCATAGGGTTACTCAATCATTATATCACTTTATGAAATAGGAAAAACCTCTGGGTACTTGTGCAGAGTGACAGAACTCTAGTTTATCATGACAATGCGTATGTCTGCATTCCCCCAGCTGTGGCAGACGGGTGAGTTTCCCATTGTGTGCAGAACTGCTGGCATTTCCTATTAGAAATGCGTTTTAAAGTCATTAACTTATTTCTGGGTAGCTAAACGAGGTATATGACTTAATACTCGCACAACAAGGACAAGGGCAAATCTTTGTTTGGCAAGCCGAAATTCTGCACAGTTGCCCAAAAACTCACAAGTAATTGATTATGGCGATAGATGAAAGACTTGAACAGGTGACAGGTCAATGAGTGAATGGAAGGATGAATGATTAAGAGTTGTGACATGTTTAAAATGCACATGATTAGATAGTGTTTGACACGTCAATAGTAATTTATGGGGTGTATGTCTATGTGTGCTTTGTGTGCAAAGAAGACAAAAGGGTGCTGCTGCTGTGTGTGTGTGCATCTTTTTCCTGGATTGTTATCCTTGTTTTTTCTCTCTGATTTTCTCTAAAGGGCATCAGCAATCTCCTGCGAGAGCAACTTGTTCTTACCGGAGGGAAGCCACCCAGTTGTAAAATACAGTTTGCCAGATAAGAGAAAGGTTTCTCCAAACCTCTCACCTTTCCTAAGAGGTTTCTTTGCATCTTACTGGGACTGCTGAAAGAACAGCTCACAGCATCCGTTGCAGTAACTTCTCATTCCTGGCTGAAAAGCACTTGTCACTGTGAAGTGCCGTCTGTATTGGGTTGAAATCTAACTCTTGACGGTGCACTCTGAACCTTACTTCTCAAGTGAATCACTCCGGGACCGAGCGGAAAGCCGTGTTCCAGCTGGATGAACGAGCAGGCGTGCAAAACTCAGAGAGGAGAAGTATAGAGTGGTAAGGGCATGGGCTTTATTATCCGACTGGGGTTTGGACAGAGACTTCCATAACTTCCTTATGGTGTTTTGCAACGTGACGCTTCTCAGATGTCGCTTAAGTACGCTGAAATAAGCTACAGAGGAGGCAGCATGCTTTTGCATTACATGTGTTTCCACACGTCGCTGGTTTGAATGATTGACACAAACAAACTAGAATCCCAGAACTCAGATGAGGGGATAGTAAGAGCTCTTTGGCCACATATAGTATTTCTCACAGCCTTAGTTTTGCATTTAGGAAAAAAAATACAACCATCTGAATCTTCTGAAGGTCCACATGAAGTGAGTTACACAGATGGAAAGAATGATTCAATTTTTAAAATTCCTAATGAGAGAACATGCTTATGTATTCTCTTTGCTGTCCATTATCTGTATCAGTGGAAAGGAGATAAAAAATGGATAATATAAACTTAGGCAATAAAAACTTACAGCTCCTTTAGGATTATTTCTGTTTCACAATCTGCATTCCATTTAATCAATTAATAAGTGAATTTCCAATCTGTAATATGTATAACATTGTATTAGTTTTAGGATAAGTGGATATCCTTTGACTAAAATGAATGCTTTTGGTAGAAAAAATACATAACACAAAACTTACCACCTTAACCATTTTAAGTGTACAATACATTATTAGTAATGTATGCGTACTATAGTGCACGGCTCTCTAGAACTTTAATATCTTGCAAGCTGAAACTCTATACCCATTGAACAGCAATTTCCCATTTCCCATCTCTCTCTCTCTTAGCATTTCCCAATCTATTGAATTCCCATTTGAATTTGCCACTTTTTCATGAAGTTAAACTTCATTATGAGACACATGATAGTGCTAGTGCTATTATAATTGTATTTAGGGAATAGTATGACACTATCTGATTTTCATTTACAGTAATTAGAAATACCATGATATGAAAGTTTTGAAGGCTCCAATGCATAAGATTAGATATCTTATATGCCACAAACTCTGATCTGAAAGTCTGGGCACGTGGATATAAAATAACTACTTGTTCTTCTTCGAAAAGGGATTGCAGTCTGCCTGGTATAGCTCATTGGATTGAGCACGGGCCTTGCAAAGCAAAGGGTCGCAGGTTCGATTCCCAGTCAGGGCACATGCCTGGTTTGCAGGCCAGCTCCCCAGCAGGGGGCATTCAAGAGGCAACCACACATTGATGTTTCTTATCTCTCTTTCTCCTTCCCTTCCCCTCTCTCTAAAAATAAAATAAATAAAATCTTAAAAATAAAAAAGAACTTTTGTTTAAAAACAATAGCGATTACATGCTGGATTGAAATTTTGGAGTATTTTATGTTGATAGACCAAGAGTAGATTATTTGGGATATGATATCTCACAGAAATTCCGGGCTCTATGAAAATACCTAAAAGTAATAATAGAAAATAAATCCAAAGAACAATCTCAATGCAATAATAGCTACAATAATAGCTATACTATACAATAATTTACTGCATCAATAACTATTATACATACTTTAATTGCAATGTATCTTTGAGGCAATACCACAAACCGATATGATTGATAGTGCTATTACTCTCATTTTGCAGAGGAGACTTCAGATAGCATAAAACATGCCCATGGTTAGCAATACGGCAAGGCGTCCTGAGTGGGTTTGAAGACAGGAATTGTGACAGATTCCGTGGGCTTCTCCACGGCACCATCTCAGCTCCTCCTTTGCTCACCTGTTCTAACAGCCTAAATATACTATACATTGGATCAACATATAAACATATAAATAAAAATTGGTAATGTTCAGAAATATGAGACTAAGAGTATTTAATTAATTAACAAGTCCTTGGAAATTGATAGTTTCTGTCTATTTTGCAAATATTTAATATCTAGGAACAGATAATAACTCTTGGCTTAAAAAGGGGGCTTTATTTTCATTAGAATCCTGGTTTGAGATCATTTGTCTTTTATATATATATAAAATGAGGTGAATGGCCAGATTCACCAAATTGTGTTTTACAAGACCTAATTAAAATCAGGTGAGAGGGCAAGTACGTGTCACCAAGTCATTCTTAATAACATGGAAATCCAATGGGACTAATTAGAGAGAGTGATAGCCTTCATTAAGCTCCTTAGAGACTGTGAAATACTATGGTTAACTTTCCTGGCTATCCAAGAAAAGAGAAACCGTGGAGTTCATCTTTAGTCACTAAAATGTTCCAAATGTAGGCACGGACGAAATGCAAATTCTTTACTTATCTCTGACATTCACTACCCGTGGGACCTCAGGAGACTTACAATATGTGATTTTCTCTACTTAACAAAATTCTAATGGAAATATACTCGTGGCCAAAGAGTTCTGTGTGTCAGCCCTGGACTCATGCCTCGGAGAGCTCCCCGAGGTCAAAGCGTTCGTGGGCTAGTTGGGGGAGAAAGATAAGTAAACAGATAAATAATTCTGCAATGGTCACTGTAGCAAATGTGAACATTTTCCCAAAGAAAGTGCTGCCGGGAGTGGGGATGCTTGCTCATCGGTTAAGGGGGTGGGAGACCACAGGGATCAAGCTTGGTGGTTTATCTGAGCGACAGGCGTCCTGAACTTAGCGTGCGAAGTCCCCCACACCATGTCACCCACAGGCTGCACGTTGATATTTCTCTTGTCCATGAGCAGAAGCCGCTAGGAAGAGGTCAGGGCATGTGCCATCCAGTGTCAGAACATGATTTTGCATCCAGAGAGGCCAAATGCAAGGCCCACAGACCTGCCGCAGGAATTTGGGACAGTCACATGGCCTCGCTTGATCTCAGTTTCTTCATCTATAACCTCAAAGAGTTGGTACAACTCAGTTATTTTTGAGCAATGAAAAGAAAACCAACTTCCTAAAGACGCTACAACAGGGATGCTCCTCAAAGCCACTACGCCAAGGGACAGAAACTCTGACACACAGGGCAACTTGCTGTGTGACTCCACATTTATAAAATGTCCAAAACAATAATATTTGGAGAGATGGCACATAGGAAGAGTGGTTACCCAGGGCTGGGAGTGAGAGCTAAGATTGCCTGTAAATGTGTGAGTCTCCAAGATAATGGAAAGGTTCTGAAACTGAACTATGGTGGTGCCTATACAATTCTTTAAATCTAGCAAAATTATTAAATCAGACAATTAGGTGGATTTTCTTACTTACAAAAATTGAAACTCAATAAAGCTGTTAACTAAAATTAGAAAGAAAATTTGACCAAGTTAGGATAATTTCCCAAAGGTCTTTCCCAGGTCTCAAATCCTCTGAGTCTATGACTCCAAGTATAATTTCCTTAAAATTCATATTTTTTATTTAATTTTCATTTTTAAATTAAATTTGAGTTATCCCTTTCTAAAAGATGTAGCTCCCATAGAGATGCTTACATCACTACTTTCTATTGTCCAACTGCTCAGGTCTACAATGCTCATTGCCATGATCTCACTATGGACTGTGACGTTCACTTTGGCCAAATAAACTTCCTCTGAGTGAAAGAGTTCGAGATACAAATGCTGACCGTACCCAGCCTTTCCCTGACTGCTTAATGATCTAATGCTTAAGATTTGGGCAGATTGACCCTTCCTAAAATGACCTGGAGGGTCCTACACCTTAAGAAGACAGTGATAACTTAAGTATGATTATTTAGGTCTTCTGGAGGGAAGGAGTTTTAGTCTATTTCAAAATAATTAGTTTCTCCTGGGATACAATGAGCAACATGAATGATCTCCGTCCTTAGCAGAAGTTATTTTGCCTGTTAAATATGAGCATATGCATTTTAGCATCATCTTCTTATTTAGAATATTACGAGTTCTTGTTGGATCAGCCTTGGGCGGGGGGAGATGAAGTGCTAATGGGCAGATTTTTAATAGAGTGCCTGCGTGCTCAGACATGTCTTTTGCCACCCAAATGCTTCTTTCATTTATTCACTGATGCTTGAAATTCTATGCATCCATAATCAGCGATAAGACATAAAACTGAATATAACCTTGGCAGAGAGGATATGGACTTGAAGTTCCTTCTTCCCTTCCTCCTTCCCTCCCTTGCTTCCTTCCTTCTTTCCACACAGACTATAAACTCGACGGAGTGAGGGATGGGGCAGGAATTTTCATTGTACTCTAGCAGCTCCCAGGGTGCCTTGCTCAGTAGACAGATGCTGGCGAGTGAGAAAGGGAACTGCTGGCGTGACCACACAGAGCGTCCATGTCACAGAGACCAATCCTGAGACAGGAAACTGTGGCGGAAACAGATCGAGCTCCATTATCATGTAGCAGAGGGAGGGGGACAAGTATTCTACAAATAATTGTGCAGGCAAAGGTCACAAAAGAGAATCAATAGAACACGTATCCACTCTCCTCAGTTACCGTTTATAGCTGTGCTGCCGGTTAGCATCTGTGAGGAACTTATAAGAAAAAATACCAACGTCTGGGACCTACCCAAGGGCAAAGGCGGGATCACTGGAAATGGGTCCAGGGCACTGGTATTATTTTAAATGGTAGGGTAATTCCAGTGTAGAGCTCAGTTTGGGGACTTCGGATCGACAAACTCGTGACAACCCAGTCGGGACATGGACAAACGTTGCTTCTGTCCTACAAGCTCTGGGAGCCTTTTCTCTGCCGGCTTTTTCTACTCCGGTGGAAGTCTGACCTTTGGCAGCCCAAACTTTGAGGCACCTCCTACAGACCTTTCACACCGTCCTCAATATAAAGTTTTAATGAGTAAGCACTTAATTTATTAATAATGCTCTATCTCCCCAGCCTTCAAAGGCAGAAAGAAGTCCTCTGACTTCTCCGGTCTACACGGAATTCGTCACCAAGTCTGGCAATCCCATTGTCTGCATTGATTTTAAATTCATTTTTTCTCCAGCTCAACAGCTATGCTGCCTTTTTTTTTTTCTTCTGTATTCTAAGTATAGCTTTCAAATAGTTTACTATGCCATTGAGTATAGGGAAAGGAATTAAAAGTGAATATTCAGTGTGATCTGTGGAAGGGCAGCTCAGGAATGAATGTTTCAGTGGAACTGTTTCTATGAAACTATGTTGCCCCTCCCATATATACCATTTTGTCTTGTTAAGATCCTTCTCTTCACCACGTCTCTAATCACTGTAGCAGGAAAATAGATATGATGTAATGACCACAGACGATTTAATGCAGCTAGAACTAGAGCTTTGTAGGCACCTGATTTATAACTTAAGGAGTCATTGCAACTTTTAACAACCAGGAAGCCCTCACATCATGAGCAACAGTAACTAAGGAAAGTCTGGGGGATACAAGGGTGGTAGGACGTATCCTCACATAAAGCTGGTTATTAGATTTCCTAATATAAGTGGTAATCCCCAAAGAATGTCCATGTACTGCTAACTCCATGAGTCACCCGATAGACCCACTTCTATTTGGAGTGTGAATCTCTTGGATTAGAAGATTTGCATTTAAATGGTCTATTTTCCCCTCACAGCCACAGGTTTCTGCATAGGATCCGACTCTGCGTGGCACAAACAGAAAGTTCCTAATAAATCCAGCCATGGTGAGGATCCCAGAGTTTATCAAAGGCATATTAAGCTATTCTATCAAACAGAGACATTTGCAGAAGGTTTTCCTGTATCTCCTTTTGGGAGTTTTAAAATATATTTAGGGTAATTAGATACTTCCCTGCAGGCCATCTTTATAAATCGGAGAAAAATGCCATCTATTTTCTTAGTAAATTAAAGAAAACCACAGAATTGAAAACTAATCATTAATATCAATAGCAAAACAGGCACTAGTTTAACAGTAATAGAAGTCTCTTTCTAATACTGTGCGCCTCTTAGCCCAGAGTCTTTGAGAAATTAAGTAAATGAAGAAGTAAAGGGAATATAACCCAGAGTCTTGCCAGTAAAGAGTTCTCATCTGGAGCCTGAGAACCAGCCACCGGGGCTGGAAATTCTTTCTCATTTTATGTCATGTAACATCTTAACTTTAGAAATTATTTGTCCAGTTTGCAAAAAGGGAGAATCGTGGCTAGAATAATTCAAAGACTGTGGCAAAGTTTGTGGCATATTGTAGACATTTTATCTCTATCAAAGGCTTTTAAAACACTTTTGAGACTTAAATGTGCTATTTACCATAACCAAAGGCTCCCGTAATGGGAACGGCCCTACGGGGCAAATGGAAGAGGGAGGAGGAAAAGTTTCAGGTATCCCATCCCTGGTGTGCGCACCTGCGGGGAGGGGGTGGGGGGAGCGGGAAAAGCACAGGTATGAACACTTCCAAGACAGAAACAGTCAACCCAAGCGAATGGAATTACAAACAACCTTCTCTTAGCTAGAACATTTCAACACCTCACAACCGTAGTTCTCAGTAATTTAACTTATTAATTTACTTTTATTCCAATACAAATACAAACAAGGTTTATTTCCTTAGGACTGGGCAAGTTGACGCTAAACACAATTTAGGGAAAAATAAACCTGTAAAGGTTGCTAGGAAAACCTGTGTGGAAAGAATACTGAGTGTAAGAGAGGCATCCTATACATGTCAGAAATATCTCAGAACTTCTTCTTTAAAAAATAAAAATATATATATATATAGTACTGTCATGTAGTAGACAAAACAGTGATATGCCGTGGAGTCTGTAAGAATCCATAACTACATAAGGAACCTGGTGTAAGTGAAATATCTCAAGCGTGGATGCAAAGTCGGCCTTTTAACACGCAGTGCTGGAGAAACAGGGTAGCAATTAGGATGACGGTTAGATTCGATCTATTTCTCACACCAGACACAAGAATAAATTTTAAATAAATCAGAGACCGAGAAGAAGTTGGAGAAGAAGGAGTAGGGGGAAGGGGAGGAAAGGGGAGAACAAGAAGTTCTTCAAGTACTAGGAAATCAAAAATAATTCCTATTAGCCTGGGGGGGGGGTGGGTAAAGAGAATGACCAGGGCAAAGTAACCCCAATGCATAAAGAACTTTCAAATACTAAAGAAACAGCCCACAAATCATACATTAAAATGAGCAAATGATACAAACACGAAAAGATACAAAAATGGAGGTAAGATATATCCACTGATAATGCTTCATATATCATAAGAGAAATGCAGATTAAAACAGAACATTCAGATATGACAGTTGAACTATCAGATGGACCAAATTCCCAAAATCTGATAAAGTGCTCCATTGTCTACCTTTAGAGTAACCTGCACTGCTCCCCCAAACTGCTGGGCGTACTTTGCCAATATGTAGCAAAACTATGTACATTTATCCTACGACCAAGCAGTCTAACTTCTAGGAATTTATCCTGATGGTATATATCCGGTAATGAAACATACAGTTTACAAGGCTATTCTCTGCACTATTATATTTAAATTCAACACACTAGAGACGCTCTAAATGCCCAAACATGAGACTGTTGAATAAACTATTTTGCATATACACCATGACATACATTGTAGCTTTGACAACAAGGACGTCTCTGAACAAACATAAAGAGGTTTCCAAAGTAATGTTGCTAAATTAAGAAAGCAAGCTCCCTAGTATGCTGCCTTTTGTTTAGGAAAGAATGGAGGGGAAAAAAATCAGTCAAAAAAGAATGAAGGAAAAACTCAGTCTATGGAAAAGAAATAATTAAAAATAGGACAACTATTTTTAACGTGCTTTATCTTTGTAGTGTTGCAAGCATAGACATTCTGAAACTCCCGGTTTTGTGGACAATTCAGCAAATGAGCAAAAGCGTGGCTGTTACCGGAAGGTAGGCCTGCTTTAAGCAGAGACAAATATTGGAATCATGATTTTGTGGGGGTGCCATTGTGTGTGTTTATGTATATAAAATAAATACAGAGAGATATGGATATATTCTATATGTATGTATGCATGCATGTGTGCATGTATTTATATCTGCTAGCTCCATTTGCTGAAAAGGTCTAGAAGGAACACCCGTTTTAGTTGTAATGTGCATGCCTGGAACTCAGGTCTTGGTTTCAAAGTATTCCTCACTACAACAAGGAATCGAGAATTCTGCAGAAATAACTAACTCCAGCCCCAGGAGAAGGAAAGTAGAGAATTGGCCTGGAACACCTAGTGAAGCCACAAGGGAAAAAGTGAGCCCAAAGATGATAAGGACACCACGCACAAACTTGAGGGCCAGCTTAGAGAAGTTCCCACCGCCAAATACAGACAATTTTCTCATCAAAATTGATAACAGCAGCCCGGCTGGTATAGCTCAGTGGATTGAGCGTGGGCTGGGAACCAGAGGGTCCCGGTTCGATTCCCAGTCGGGGCACATGCCTGGGTTGCGGGCCAGGTCGCCGGTGGGGGCCATGTGAGAGGCAACCATACATTACTCTTTCTCCCTCCCTTCTCCTCCCTCTGAAAATAAATAAATAAAATCTTTAAAAAAAAAATCGGTAACGGCAATGGTCAACTCTAGCACTTCCTGTAAAACAAGAATGTGAGATTTCACTTTCACGATAAACTGAGCTAAAGATAAACGAATAAAGATGTAAATTTAAAAGAGAAGAAACAAAATATACTTAGGGTGCCATGTCTCTTCATAGCGAAGGGACTGGTAAAACTGGAAAATCATTTTGTCATCTCACAGTTAAAACTGTCCCTGACATATGGTCCTGGAGAGTGCGGGTTGATGGCAGCAGTTCAGCATCATCTCCAAAAGTCTCCACACAAATTGTTTACTGCATGGAAAAGGAAATATACTCACACGCAGTGGAGAAAGTAGACCACACCCAGTCTAGGAGACCATAACAAACATCACCATGAGGGCCGGTCAGTGGCCATGAACCTCATCCGTGTGCGACACCCTGGAAAGGATTCTGCCTTATCCCTGCCACAATCCTACCAGGGAAACACAGCGGGGCTCCAGGCCCTAGGAGCATTGCGCAGCCCCAAACTGACAGATGATCTGTAAGTCTGCATTTTTCAAAATCAGTGTCATACAGGCTGAAATAACGCGGAGAGTCCCTTTAAAATGAAATGAAGGCCAAAGACACAAGACAACTACACACAAAGCATGGCCCTAAATCGCATCCTGTGTCACAGAGGAACAGGCTCTAAGAAATGGTTATCGGAACAATGCGCATCTAACTAACAGGCAGAGAGTGTGTAAATCACCACACTGAGATCGAGAATGAAGTATTAGGATACAGATATTAAGGTGGAATCCACACCCCATATACCTGAGTCACAAGCACACTGGCCAACGCAACATCAGTGCGTTATCACTAACTCAATTCCAGACTTTGCTTGGATTTCACCAGTTTTCCCCTGGTGTCATTTTCCTCGCCAGGATCCGATCCAGAACGCCATATTGCATTTATTGAGCTTCTAAAGAATACTATAAACTCAATCAACAGCATTCAGGGATAAGATATCGCAGTCCAGTTATCTTATTAACCCTGCCTGTATCCAAGATCTCAGTCCCTTTTAATCACAGCAATATGAAATTTCACTGCCAAAGTCTTTGATGCTCTTCATCAAATTTGTAGGCAAATACATAAGATTTCAACAAAACAAAATCAAACAATTATTTCAAATGTATGCTTATTTTTTTAACAATCAGTATTAACAAGTGCAACCTGTTTTTTATTAGAAATACATTTTTGAACAGTTAGCATCACATTATCAGGCATGAAATAACTGGAGAAATCACTGCTGCAAACCTCAGTTCTCAGAGAACTCCAGAACTCAGATCTTGACGCAGAAGTCGATTTAAATTTGTAGCCATCAAGGCATGTCTCCACTTTATATTAGGGTTTTAATTTAATATTTGTCACTAAGGAAACTGATTTGCATTTTAATGGGAAAATCACTATGCAAACTTTTGAAACATTTTACCTAGAGGTTGACAGCGAAGGAGGGAGTTCGTAACCTAAAAAAATGACTTACATGAAATAAGCTGGGAGCCTTTTATTTTTCAAATTAGGTATTTTATGGGGAATTAAACCTATATTTGCAGTTTTATAAACATGGGATGGGACTTTTCCATTGAAATAGAGATGTATACTTCATTTACATTTAAAACACTCATCATACAGATCCGCTCTAGCAAAACTATAAGCTACTAAGAATTGACTTTGTCTTAAAAAAAAAAAAAAAAAAAAAAAAAACCTTTGTTCTGCATGACTGTTTGTGTCTTGGTTTTCTCATCCCTATGTTTTTCATTAAGAATCCAAGAGAATCCCTGATGTATAAGCGTGCATGATTCTCAGTTAGGAAAAATACAATAGGACAGAGAGACGGCAACAGAGGACATCTGCCCATTATTGAAAATGGTCGCTGGATTTATCTGATGGCAAAAAAAGAATGTGTGCCAGCTGATTGAATGTTACCTACACACATTTCATTTCTGCCCGGTTTGACAACCAGAAGAGAGTGAACTTGAACACTTGTCTTCGTGGCTTTGGTGAGGGAGACACCACAGATCAGCATACAAAAGTCTGCGGGTCCAATCAGTGACTGTAGTGAGAACTTTTATTGTCACTTGGGTGATCAAAATGTTCCGTGTAAACACTTGTGAAAGCATAATGTGAAGAGTAAAATATCAGGGGTTGTTAGCAGTGATGATTTTTAAATCAGGATCATTAACCAAACTTGATATCTAAAAGAATTGGGGATAAATGCTGTGACGATAGCACATCAGTTTAGAAGGGTGTTTAGAATTAAAAAATTAAAAAAAAAAAAAAGAATTAAAAAAAGACATATCAGCTGACGACCGAAAAGTTTAATCTCAAAAATATTGACTCAAGCTTTTAAGCAGATGAACTCTCCTGAGAAGACGCACAGAAAGAACCACGGACGGGAAGCCAGATGCTCAGCACATTCTTTCTCTTGGAGAAGCTGAGCTCCACTCTGAGCTCATATTGAATTCCCAGGAGCGACTAGGGAGTTTAAATGAGCGCGGCAGGGGGTAAGGCAAGATCAGACTGCGGTCTTTTAACGCTCCCTGTGTTCAGTGCCTCCGAAGTCAGTGGGAATTCTCATGTGGAGAAACTCAATAGGAGCAATGAATAAGGGGAGCACATCTGTATCGTTTTTGCCCTGTGTGGCAGACCCAACTCCCGTATAATGAATGAGCTAATTTATCATTTGGAACTCATTATTAGAAAGCATGCATAAGTACATGCTTAACAATTTAAAGTCCGTAACCTTTCAAAAACTCCAGAAAGTACTAATTTTATAACCCAGTCCTGAAATGGTCAGATAAACCAGGGTATAAAACCAAATTGATCATTTCCTAGTTTTGAAACATTCATTATGCAACTCACAAGCTCTGACCTCAGTGCTGACCTTCATGAAATACTACCAATTTCATAAGATAGTCTGGAGCATCAATGTAATGATATACTTACGGTAACTTTATTGGTAGCTGGTAGGATGCTTTCTTTGTCAATTGAACTGGACATTGATGATACTGGCAAAACTAAAATGTAATATTCCTTTAAAATCATAAGAATAAAGTAGCTTGAAACTTGATCCATTGGATTATATTTAATGTGCTGATTTTAAGTCAAATAGCTGTATAGTGACTGATTTGGGAAGATTTAAAAAAGAAATGGAAATGGAGATATGTTAGAACATAGTCAGCTTGAGGACGTTGAAATTTGGCCATGTGTCTTTCAGGAGAGATTCCAAGGACTGAAAAAAATTACATTTGCAGATCTTGTCCCAAAGAAAACTTGGAAAACAGGCAAACTTCTTTCCTGATGCTAGTATTTTGAGAAACTATAGTCTAACGACTATCTATTAATACACAGGATAAAATGGTTCTTTTGTTGGTGAAAGTGGGCAATGGTCCCATCCAAGCCTGAGTCATCTAGAAAGTGAGACTGGGGAGAATGTTACAGTGATGACAACGGATTGGTAAGGGCTTAACACCGGACAGGTCTGGTGATGAGAGGGGAAACTGAGTCAGGACAAGATGTGAAGCTCTGCAGTGTTAGGCTCTGAATTCTGGCCACTCCCTCAGACAGCATCAAGGAGAAATCACAGTTCACTGGGTGGGTGTGGCAAATGCCACATACACACCCCCTCAGAGGGACACATGAAAGAAAAAAGGAGCAGGAATTCAGCTGTATGTTTCTTTCCCAACAGTTGCCACTGGCCGAGGTTTACCCAACAGAAAATGAACCCCACTGCACTTAAGAGTTACCATATTTTGCCCTGGCTGGTGTAGCTCAGTGGATTGAGTGAGGGCTGTGAAACAAAGGGTTGCAGGTTCGATTCCCAGTCAGGGCACATGCCTGGGTTGCAGGCCAGGTCCCCAGTGGGGACCATGTGAGAGGCAACCACGCACTGATATTTCTCTTTCTCCCTCCCTTCCCCTCTCTCTAAAAATAAATAAATAAAATCTAAAAAATAAAAACAAAAAAGAAGTTAAAAAAAAAGAGTTACCATATTTTGCCATGTATAATGTGCACTTTTGTGCCCAAAGTTTTGAGGGAAAAATAAGGATGTGTAATTCCATATCTATATAAATGTTTTTAATTCTTTTTTATTGTTGTTCAACTACAGTTGTCTCCGTTTTTACACCCCCCAACCCCCCCACCCATCCCCACCTCCCACCCTTGAACCTACCCCTTTCGGCTTTGTTCATGTTCCTTTATACATGTTCCTTGACAGTCCTTCTCCTGTTTTCCCCCATTATCCCTCCCCCTCCCCTCTGGTTACTATCAGTTTGTTCTTTATTTCAACGTCTCTGGTTCTGTTTTGCTGGCGTGTTTGTTTTGTTGATTAGGTTCCACTTCTAGGTGAGATCATATGGTGTTTGTCTTTCACCACGTAGCTTATTTTACTTTGCAACAGCATGGATGGAACTGTTTTTAATTCTTTTTAAAATTTCTTGTACCTTGTATCCGTTCTTGTGTTTTGTAATTATTTGTTACATAACATTTCTTGTACTATAATATGTTCGAAAATAAATGCTAAAATTCCTTTATAATACCCCCCCAAAATTCTCTAAATATAAACAAATAAACAATTGAATCAAAAAAATTAAAACAAAAGATGTTTTTCTTGAAAGTTTGGGCCAAAAACGTGGGTGTAAATTATACAGGACAAAATACAGTATGTCGTATGCCCCCTGGTGGCCACACGGGAAGACCTGTGGACTTACACTCAAGTCAGAAAGTGAAGAAGGTAATTCTACGTGAATAGAACTTGGCACGTGAGGTCCAGAGTTTCAACTTGCACTCATCCACCCCAGGAAACACAGAGAGTCATGTATAGGTTGCAAAACATGCTGAGTGTCAGTGCCCCTGTGTCAGAAATCCTTTCCCGGTGCCCGTACGCCAAAAGAAATATCCAACGATTCTTATCATTGTATAGTTAGACCCCAATCATGTCCTAACTATTTCTGTTCAAAGAATGTTGTGGTCATTTTCTCACATGTATGTAAATTGTAAAAATAACATATAACATTATAATATTATAATTTCATCTTGAACTAATCACAATTAATGACTAAGAGGGTGCCAGCTACACAATCTTTTAAGCCTCCGAATTAAATTGTATACCACTGTTGCTCTTCCCTATTCCATGCTGATGTTCATGGCACTTTTGCAAACATATGATGCTATCGAAAAGGTATATCTCTCCCAACCTCTCTTCCACTGGGAAACCTTCCCAACCCCTCTTCCAGGGCCCATTCCATTGGCATCCCCCTGGGGACTTCCCTAATTCTACAGGGCAATGCAAAAAAAGAAGAGGAAGGAGAGGAAGAAAGAGGAGGAGGAGGAGGGTGGGGGATTAGGAGGAGGAGTAAAAGGAGGAGGAAGAAGAAGGAGAAGGAGGAGGAGGAGAAGGAGAAAGAGAAATATAAAATAATCTACTATTTAAAGAGTAAACTACACCAACCTCAGATGTATTGCTTTACAGTTTAGGGGTGTCTAACAAATGCCAACTGTTGCTCAGAAGTGTATTATGTCCTGCAGAGCCCCTGTGGGTTTTACAGGGCACCAGGGCACCTTGGCACTTGGTACAGGAATCTTGGCTGCCAAGCAGAGGGAAAGGAACCAGGTGCCACCTCATGAATCCAGGAGTTGAAGGGTGGAATGAGAAGTAGCTTAAATGCCTGTGTCCTATCAGAATTCTGTCCACATTTTTGCGATCAAAACCATCAGAATTATCAAGTAACCAAATAACCAACTACATAGCATTGTAGAATATAGACGCATCTCTGGATTCTGACTCTTTCAATAAAAGCTTAGTTGGCTGATTCTAGGAAAATGCCCATGTTTCCTCATGCAGGAAATGAGACCAGCAGTAGACTCTCCTCCATGGATTTTCTGGGGGAATTAAGTGAGCTACTTCTTTGCAGAAGTTTGCACAGGACCCGTCTCCTGGCCATTGCCCGATGACTTGCCTGCTGCTGTTGATGACAGTGTCCTCAAAATGCCCAGAGCCAAACCCACCTCACACTCCAACCACTAAGGTCACCTGTTACATTCTCTGCCTTAGTTTGTGGTACCTTCACCTAAGAATAGAGGCAAAGTCTATCTAGACAAGAAGACAAAAACACATTGTAGCCATTTTAAAGAGGTCCACCCCGCCACACCTGGGACAACTTGGCCACTGTGTGGGTGAAAACTAATTTAGGTTGCTTGGCAACCCCAGCTGTTTCAATGATGGCCGGCCAGTTAGCTATAGCAGACGAGGGGCAGCAAAAAACCGGGCATGGTCCAACTAACTCTAATCGGTTACTCCTCATGCAGTTGAAGGATATGGAAAATTTAGTACCCTCATGTCTATGAGTTTCGTCTCAAGAGTTGACTTCAGTTCTTATTAGTTTCAGCCACTGACCGTGCTCTGGATCCCCTGGGTTAGATTGCCACTCACCCTTGGGCTTTTCAGTGTGCTGCTCCTTATCTTCATGTTTGGGATGTCGTATGTCAGCTTTAGCCCTCAGATGATAGACTAGGGTAGCGTTTTCCTCTCTATCGCCCCCGTCATAGACCGTCCCTCGTCCTCATCGGGATGGCTTCTGTGAAGGATGTAACAGCACACCGTGTGGTCATTAAATATACAGCGATGGGCATCCGACCATTTTATTTGGAAGGAACCACATGGGTCAACAGTCCAAATTTCAGTTCAGTTCAACAAAGCCAGTCCCATGCACCCAGATATGCCCAGCGAGGGAAAGAGGGAACGGATGCTAAGCAATTAAAATAAACCCCCTACAGGTATTAATTAGATGAAAGATGGGGCACTCAGAATCTGCTGTGTTAACAAGTTCCTTAATCTCGCCAATGAGTCAATAATTGTCTCATTTTGCTCTTCTAAAATAGAGAACTTAAAAAGCTGGTATGTGTATGTGTGCATGCAAGAGAGATAACCAGAGAAAGAGACATGGTTTGTGGAGGGAGAGGGAGAGGGAGAGAGATTATCTAAGAATTTTCTTTCTTTCTCTCTTTCCCTCTCTCTCAGTGGAGTTTATTGAAATGTTTTACAGGTGACTATTCGCAGCAGTTCTAAAAGGAGCTGACACACAGCCATGTAGAAACTGCAGCTAAAATTAATTTTTTTGCAAATACAGGATGGGGCAAAAGTAGGTTCACAGTTGTTCATATGGAAAACAATACAATAATTAATACATAATAATACAAGAATAAATGTTGTGTTTTGCATATGCACAATTATAAACCTACTATTAATATACATTTTTCTTTCATCTTTGTTCAAAGTTTTTAAAATCCTGATTTCTTCCTTGGGAATGAAATTTTACTACCTCTGGCCCTGCTCTATGCCCAGTGGTCTTATTCCAAAGAGGTCACTCGCAGAAATAAAATATATTGTAGGCAGGTTTGCCATATTTATGCACTCGCTTTATTTCTCGCATGTATTACACATTCCCTTCGATTTGAATTATGGTGACTTGTATATTTTTCTATCCCACTAGACTTCTAAGCCTCTTTTGGACAGGAGTCATTAATTTCTTTTGTCTCCTTCTTGATTTAAGGAGATTACAATCTCAGAAAAATATTATATTTGTTTTGTGTAACGGTTTATACAGTGCTTTCATGTACATTAAGTGGTTGACATTCTCTATGTGGTATTACAGCCCATGGAACAGGTGCCATTAGTGCCGTTTTATGGATGACATAGCTGTGACTTATAGAAGCCTGTCACAAATAGAGTGGAAGGGCTGTGTGATTCAGACTCAAGTTTCCAGAGTTCAAGTACAGCGCACACGGTGTTACAGCACGTTTAGCTCAGCACTTCTTGTCCCTGAGCCACCACAAAATATGGGCCCGCAAACACATTACAGTGCACACAGTAGGCATGTTAAGGAATCCTGACTGTGCTCTTCTGAGGGAGACAAGGAAGTCTAACATTTTTAAAGAAGAGACCGCGTCTTCAAACGTGAGTCCCTGGTGATGACAAGTAAGACCTTGGAAACGGCCCCAGTTTGCCTGGTGCTTGCTTTCCTGGGCTTAATTACACATGAAATATGCAAATCACAACTTTCTGAATGTACACAGATTCCATAAACAAACACAAGTGCATTTTCAAGAGCGGCTTTAATTTTTCTTCTTTTCATCCTAATTGACAACATTCAGAGAAGGAGCACAGTTTGAGCGGCAAAAAAGTCAGGAAAATTAAACACAGAAACAGTCTGAACTGGATAATGTGTCTCCTCTTTCACTAAAAGAATGAAATATTGTCAGTGCCCTGTATAGTTTTAATTAAGTATGTCAGTGTAATACTTAATTGAGAGAAATATGCAAATGATTGTTTCTCATAAGGCCAAAGCTAAATAAACACAACATACAGCAAATACCCATCTCATTACATGTCTTTGCCGAAGTCTTGTGCAGATTAAGTCATTGTAGGTGGTCCTTTTTATCTGGAAAGTTGTTACCAACATTTCCATGCGTAGGGATCTTTATAAAATAATAGCAAGTTTGCAATTTTTCCCCACGCTATCACGCAGTACTCCACTTGGAACGAATTAACATGACGGACTCCAGTGGCCAGCATGCTCCATGGGTACCGTCTGGCTTCTGTGGACGGTGACTCTGAGGAATAAATCAAGCTGCTTATCACCCCTCCCTGAGTGTTAGTCCACGCAGGACTGCTTTACACTGGTGTAGTGTGTCTTTCTAGACATTAAGAACAAGAAGACGTCTGAGCTACTGAAAGACTTTGAGGGCTAGATGAAACCTCTGGGCAGATGCGAGTTGCAAACTCAGGGGTCTGTCTTCCACGGCTTGCTCTAAAACACCCGAGAGTCCCCTCGGGTCATACTATATACTAACTCTCCTTGAATATTTGCATCCCTCTGCCTTTTTCTATGTACGCGCCATAGTCTTTAACTGAAAATGTCCGTTTCCTTGTCTGCCTCTTGGCATTTTACTCATTTCCCCTCTAATTTAAATACACTATCTTCTACAAAGTCTTCCCTAATTCCCTCCGAGATATCTTGTGCCTCCATTTTTATGACTTCTTTAGCCCTTCATACTGAACTGTGATATAAAAGTTATCATATGTTGCCATTAATTTACTTTGTAATGTTATCTGCAAACCCCCCACCTCCACAGCAAAATTGGGTTTCTTTATCACTCTGAACCCATTATTACTCATTTCTAATGGTCCATTTCCCTCAGTCCCATGCAAACTGAATAGGCGTTTAATAAATATGGGCAATTTCAAGGTCCTTTCTGTGACACCTTTATTGCTAAGTGCCTGAGACACAGTATTGATAAAGATTATAGTATGTGTTGTTTGGGGAAGGTACTTGTTGAGCAATATATTCAGTAGAATCAAAGTGATTTTTTAAGTATGCAAGGACTAAAGAAACATGCTTTGCTTGTGAATTTGTAAAAACTGATGGCCACTTAAAGATTCCCAACAACGCTATCCATACTGACCCAACCTTTTCCCCATCTGTGGTGAACACCCTGAGATACTGGGTCCTGTGCAAATTTGATGAGGGGTAACTGGGAGAGAGGTAGAAATTACGTACTCTCTGATTGTAAAACAATATCTATTTGTAACCTCAGGTAAAGATAAATCCTTCTGTTCATAGTTCATGTCAGTCATTATTTATGAATTATTATTCCTGCTTATATATAATAGGGCTGTCTTTTCCCTTGCTGCCAGGCTGAGACAGAAATACTAGTTTCTGGTGTGGGACCAATTTCTAGAGCCCAGAAGGGCCTGCCTCACCTGGGTACCTTGGTGCACGCATCCCCTCAGCCTTGACTGCTTCCTCTGCCCTCCTTCACCTGTGTCTGTCAAGGCAGGGTGGCCATCACTCTATTTTTCACAAACCTTCTGACTTCCACAATTTTACAATAAATGCCCCTAATCCAAGCCTCAATAATATGTTCTTAACTCCTTGTTTTCATTCAATACATATGCCAGAGAACTGTCTGTATGTTTGCAGCTGAGGGCACCGTGTCTTTTTTGCTCGGTTTGAGTCTGGTTAGGAATTTGTCTCTCCACAGCATACTTTGGGCAGTATTCGTTGTGTTTGTCCACCTATTAGATTCCGAACTCTATTCTGGGACAGAGGTTGCATCTTTCATTGCATCCTGGGCACCTAGAGCTTGGGAAAGGGTGCGTTCCGTGAATTTCTGACTTAACGAGTACCCACAGAACCTGGCGTGTGTTTAAGCACATCCTCCGTCCACCGACCAATAAATACTTAGACAACCCCTCTATCCTTAGAGGTCCAGATGGAGTGGGAAATATGTTTCGTGTCTTCTCACAATGCAGTATTCTGCACAAAGTCAGAACTCACCAAGTGTTCTTTATTTAAGAGAAGGCCACAAGAAACTCGTCTGTGTATCAGGATACACATGGATGAATATAATAACTGGTGAGGTCCCTGTTTCTGACTTCTCCATGTCTCCTGTCTCCCACTGGGTATCCAATCACAACCCAGTCCTCATAATGTCAGCTCCATAAAGGTAAGGCCTTTTGTGCAGCATCAGGGCATAAATATGAACATAAACACTATGGACCAGAGGGCCCATCTATACCCACAGCTTCCAATAACTTGGTTCCTGTTGCTGATACATTTCCCCAGAATTTATCTCTTGTCCCAGGAATTGATAAAATGAAAGGCAATTCAATCAATATTCGGAAAATCCTGAAGATGCCTCCCAATAAATCCTGAACAGGCAAGGGTGAGACTATTCTTGCTTTGGAAGCCGGGAGGGGGTGGCAGGGGCCGGTGTGTGTGCATGCAAATGGTTGTGAGAGCTTGGCAAGCAAGCGGTGGGGTTGCTACGGGGCCCCCTACACAGAGCCTCCCGGAGGGAAAGCAGTCTGTTCTGGTGCACTGGTTGAGGTATGCAGAAATGGACACCAGATGTGTGACACCGGAGAAAAGAAGCAACTCAGAGAGAAACTGAAAGGAGACCTACAAAGTAGTTCTTATTGATCTTGCAATTTAAAAGCAGAGATAATTATAAGTATATGAATTTTGATTTGCCTAGGACTTGAGGAATTATCACCATCTCTGGCTTATTGTGTATACTTTCTGCTTTTCTGAATAGCATGGTAGAATAATTTTTAGTTATTATTACAACAAACAAAAAGAGTTTGCAGCTCCTAACTGACCTAAAAAGTAACTAATATTACATGATCTGAAATAAGTAAAGGATAATTTTTTTCACCATTGTGCATGTGAAGACACCTAACCTTAAATAGGGTTAATAGACACTGACCAGACAGTGCTGTTTGGCAGTCCTAACTTCCCTTTTCTAATCATTTTATCCCTTTCTACGTCCACTTAAAAGTCTGGCAAAGCTTAATATCCACAGCCCCGCCCTTTCCGCAGCCAGAGAGAGAGGTCAGGTTACTCTATATTATGATGAACATTGCGTACTCTGGAAAGCATACACTCAAATTTAAATCCTGTCTCTTTCATTCATTGTGCCACCATGGGCAAGTGATGCTAGTCTGTTCCTCAGTTCCTTCAGCTAAGCTAGTAGATAATAGTATCTACTTCCTTGTGGCTACAGCGAGATAGGTATTTAAAGGAGTGATTCTATAAACCACGCTTAGAATAGTGCCCAGCATATGCTAAGTGCTATACTTGTACAAGCTATTACTATGACTTACGTTACTGTTATTAATCTTGGCAAAGAAGATAGAATTGAAAATCTGCTGTGGCAGGAAGAAAGCGTCTCCTTCCCTCATAAAATCAGAAGTTGGACCTGGCAGCACGCTGCCTCCCCAGTGCCAGCAGGGACCCGGAAATTGATCCCTGCAGCTGGGGCAGATGTGAGGACATTATGAACACGCAAGCATTGCAGGAAAGCTCAAGAGAAAGTCCTTATTTTGCTGTGGGAACATATATCGTTGGTACTTGTGGTAGCCAGATGCCAAGATGCCCCGTGCTACCGTCTACATCCCGGGGTTCACACCTTGGTAAGGTTTCTCCGCACAGTGTCTGTGTCAGTCTGTGTGACCCCGGGCACCCAGCAGGCGCAATCGCATGTCACGTCTGAGAGCAGGGTGTAAATGACTGCAGGGTCTGCCTTGGATGTTCTCTTGCTAGGCAGCTCTCTCAGATCCCTTACTCTGGGCAAAGCAGGTTACCATGTCACGGGGATGCTTAGGCATCCCATGGAGAGGCTCACGGGGCAAAGAGCACAGCTATGGCCAAGAGCCAGGGAAGGACAGAGACCTGCCCACAACCCCATGAGTGAGTGGGGCAGTTAGTACTTTGGACTCAGTTAAATCCTGAAATGACTGCGGCTCCGGCCGACAGCTTAACTGCACCCTCCAAGGGCCTGCAACACAGAACCACTCCACTCGGCTGCTCCTGGAGTTTGACCCTCACCAACTGTGTGAGATAATACATGTCGGTTGTTTTATGCTACTAATTTTAGGGTATTATTTTCCATGTGTTTGTTTTTTATAGCAATAGATAATTAGCAGAGTTCCAGAGTAAAGAGTTCAGGCACGAGCCTGCAGTGGTAAGTCACAAGAATGTGTTCAAGGTCTGCAATTTCCCACGAATGTTCTGTGAAGTCTAAGCAACACTTTGTTCCAATCATGAGACAGGGACATGTATATAAACACACACATATGCACTTTTGTATATGTGTGTATTCATAAATGTATTTGTACAACGGTAGTTCATGAACCTCAAGTGACAAATACCCTAATACGCTGTAAGAGAGAGGACAAGCCACATGACTGGGGACAGACAGAATGCATGGCTCTGTGAGGCTCCATCTGTGTCACAGAGAGGGTGAGGGTTTTTCCTTGGCGAACGTTAGATCCCTTTCATTCCAGAAGAGACTAATACATCTTACCTCACAGAGGTGTTAGGGAAAGAGCATAACAAATGGAAAATATCCAGGGCACAAGTTGGTGTAGATTCAGGACCCTGTAAAACTGTCTCTTTCTTCTTTTAGACAGATTTTGAAAAAAACCTGAATTATAATTTTCTAAGAGTACAAAACGACTTTGGCCATATTTTAAAATTATGTGTGTCCTTATTTATCAATCTTAGTGATTATTTATTCTATTTAAAACGTGCTTTAATAATCATGTATTATATATACTATATAGTCATCCTACAAAGGCAATTTATTTTCATTCACATATATTGAATGTTAGGGACCCACTCAAAGAAAACCTAGTTGTAGTTTAATCTAACAGTGATGAATTACTGAAGTGAATTCATGCAAACAGGGAAATTGAAATTAAATTCATCACACCAAGGAAAACACTTCCTACTCATGTAAATTAGCAGCTTTTCTGCTAAAAGCAATTTGTTTTGGTAAATTATGCAAAAATCCTCAAAGGGCTTAGGTAAGTAATTTATTATACCCTTGGCTGTTTTGTAATGTTGGAAAATAAAATGTATTCACACAATATTAGACGGCATAAGCTGAGAGCTTTAGTGACAATTTGTGTTTATTACAATTTATCTAACTCGCCCGCGTTGTCAGAGCCCGCATTAGACGGGACGTGAAATCTCCGTGCCCGTGCTCAAGCTGCTACGTTCAAAAAAGGAAGAGCTCTCTCTTTAGAGCACTGATTCTTTCCTGAAACATTTTATGCCAAAGGTCAGTAATTTCAATGAAAAATGCTTTGAATTCTCTAGTTCTGAGGGAGGAAATCACCTTCCTAACCCAGCATGAGAATAGTTTATTGTGAAGTCGCAGAGAATGTGTTTGTTTAGCAGAAGATTTTCTGTTGGAGTGCAAGTCCAATGTGGACCTGCAGTCACAGGAAACAGGCAATGAATCTCAGAAGAGGGGCAGGCATGCTTGTTTTCTTCAATAATTTATCTCCCGCCCTGTCTCCCTTGTGTCGGTAATGTGACCGCTGTAATTCGCACATCTGTGCTAATGCCCACCCTACTGGATGATATCACTTTCAGAAACATCATTTCTTACCCACACTGCTGAAACAGCCACCTAGTGATCTTGCACCTCTCTCCTTATTATCCCCAATCCCTTCCCCGAGGGGCAGGCAAAAGCGATCTTACCAGACTTGAAATGTTTGGCCTCCACTGCAGGGGACCATTTAATGGTTTCTGCAACCACAGCATGAATATCATGCTTAGGGAATCCAACACTTAGAGATGATCAGACATATAGAATATTATCAGACCTGTGGTACTGAGACATTAAGATCCTTGTCCAGTCTCAATCCTTCCTCTGCGCCCTTCATTCCAGCCAGAACAAACTCCTTGCCCATTCTGAAAGACGCCATTAATTTTTTCAAAATGTACCATCAATATTACTCCATCTCCATTCATTGAAACATGCCCTTCCCTTTGCACAGCACCTCTCTGATTAGATCACTAAAATCCAGAGTACTTCACCTATTCTGTCTAGATATTTTTAAAGCACCTAAAATCATAACCATGTATTTGTTTTTCTGCTCTCTCACTCTCTCTCACTAGTATGTAAGGTAAATCAAGTCCAACACTTATTTGGTAAACCAATAATCCTATGTGTGTGTGTGTGTGTGTGTGTGTATGTCTGAGTTTGTGTGTGGACACACACACACACATTTCAAATAGTATAAACTCTTTTACACAATCTATTTTTTTTTATTTTTTTTCCCATCATAAGGGCTTCTCAGCAGCTTTGCTTTGTCCTCCAAAAACCTTGGGACACTCACAAACCTTGTGGAAACCTGCAAGGTTCTCATGCCCTATTGTATCTGATTCTTTATTGCCTTGCTCATAACTTAAGAATTGAAAAATCTACTTTATTATTTCATCTCTCAGATAGATTATGTGTATCATGTAAACAGGCTGTATAATAAGAAATGATAAGCATCATGGCAGTTACCACCGGAACCATCTCAGCTTCTTTACAGATGCGGAGAACTGGACCCGTGTTCTCCTGTTTTTGAGAACAGATGGGGACTAATTTTCTCTGTGTACATTTGAAGAGTCGCATGGGTTTAAAAATAAATGGCCACTTTTGAATGACCCAATGGCTTCAAATTACACTGGCATTCAGCCTCCATAGGATCCTTATGAATAAGGGGGAATTGCGTGAAGACAAGATTCTTTCTCCTTTAGCGTACTCCTCAGTATCAGAGATCGGAGCCTAAGTGCCAGGTTCAACTCGTGACTCCAAGCATCAGGTTCCAAGTTCTTCAAACTCCGTCTGCCAACTACAATCTATAACTTACTTCACTGCATATCTGTGCTATTGAAAAAGTCAATGGAATTTTCACAAATAAAGTTAAATCATGCTTCATGAAGGGATTATTTCAAGGAATGACTTTGAATATTTTTATGTAATACAAATATTTGTTTTTTGATCATTGGAATAGTTAAAACATTTTATATTATTTGCATATATACAATATTAATTACATATGATGTATTTTGTATACATAGTGCTATATATTTTGCATATACAATATTACGTATGTACATATGCATTATATTATATGTGTGTGTGTGTACATATACATACACCTTACTCAGAAAAACTGAAATACTGATATGGCAATGCTTCATGTTCAAGGAGCCTGAGTTCGAAGTCAGGCACTCAAGGACTTTGTTGTTTTTGTGGGGCCTTTGCTGTTTTTACTGATCTGTTTGTATGGGTTTCCTGGTTGAATTTACCAGGGAGTTAACTCTTTTCTTTGCCATGTCTTTTGTTACTATGGTTATTTTAAAAAATGTTTAGATCTTAAACGGTACATCTGACACATTAAACATAATAAATTTTATCCTCAACAAAACGAATATGCGTATGTTTTAAATTTAATTAGTCCACATAAAATTGCATTTTAAACATTTAAAGAAACATACATTTTGAGGTTTTTTTTTAAGCAATGCTATCTGCAGGTTTCAAGCTTTGTAAAGTTCATTGAGATAAAGTGTGTAATGAAAAATAAAAGCCCTGTTTTTATCCAAAAGACTATGATGTTAAGAGGTAAGTAGTTGCTCTATTTAAGAGGCATTAGAAATTTTCTAAAATTCAAAACTAAGGTTTTGTCCCACACTGGTGTCTTTCTCAGCTCCTCTCATTAATCTTGCGCTAAATGATGCTGATCCGGGAGTTGCAGGGTGCTTCGGAGTCTGCTCTCTCTCTGTTTGTGGTGCTCAGTGGGTGTGAGTTGTAGCAATTAAGGAGGTGTGTATGCTGCTTTGAGGCACCTCCAAGATAGATTAATTAGGTTGCAAATGGCCCCAGTGACATTGCCGACAGAGGCTTTGATGGGCCTGGTCCAAGGTGATAGAGTCCTAGGATATTAATGGATAGACAATCTAAAAAAAAGGAGGGGCTGACTATGAAAAGTAAAGGGGACCCATCTGGTGCCTGTCACAACAATCAAGCCACAGCTATCACTGCCAAGGACTAAAAATGGATACATTCTTTTAAAACACTAACAAAACTGATATAAGATGAAGGGGATTATAGTACTTGTATTTCTAATTATAAACTTCACAAAAAAAATCCTCCAGTCTCACATTAGATTCATATGGCACCCATGTCAAATATTTATAGAATGAATAGTATGATCTCACTCAAGCATGTCCCTAATACAGAGGAGGGTACAATTTGTTACAAGTATTTTTTTGTAAGTCGCAGCTGAACTTTATCCAACATTTTAGAGAGAAAAGAGAGTGAATCAAGTACTTTACAGTCACAGATGTAGAAAAAGCATTTGAAAAAAAATCAACATTCATTTGTGGCTAAGCTGTTATCACTCCAGGAATGGAATGGATAGACTGGACTGGACTGGACTGGGATGGAGTAGAAGGAATGGAATGGATGGAGTGGAAAGAACAGAATAGAAGGAAATAAACTTGATCTAAATGCATAAAGGGAAACTGAATGTAGCCAACACCACAATTAACAGTGAATTTTGATCCCTTTTCCTCTACTAGCAGGAGCAAGTAGAGGATAACTTTTCCTAGTGATAACTAGGAAAATCAATAGTCTCATGTAACTATTGAGAATCTGAAGTGCGGCCAGTTTCAATCAAGACACGCTGTGAGTGCAAAATACACAGTGGATCTCAGTAACTTAGTTTGAAAAAGAAATGCAAAAGATTTTATTAAAGGATTCATATATTTATTTAATGCAGAAAAACCATATTTATACTTATTTTATTGACCAAATTTGCTTTTACATTTTAACCGTTGTTTAAAATGCTTTCATGTGGTTGCCGTAGACATTAAAACCACATGCAGGACTTACACTATTATCTCACGTATTTCTCTTGGACAGCCCTGTTCTGAAGTGTATTTGTCTCTCTAATCTGATGCAGCTCTGGAATGAGATACAATCCAAAGGAATTTCTCAACATTAAAACCTTTCAGGTGCAGAAGTGGTTTCCCCTTGTCACGTTGCAACGGGTTCAGCTCAGAACCTCCACTGTCAAATGACTACAAACGTCAGTGGACCACCCTTTAGCAACACTGTAAAATTTTCCTCAGTCCCATTTTAAGTCCAAAGCTTTCTCTGAAGCTCTACGTTTATAAAATGACCTCTAGCATTCTGTGGTCTCAGATGCACAGAGGGGTTCTCTTGTTCTTCAAACTTTTTCTACACCAGCCAGCTTCAGTTGGAACCATCTCCTTCAACTGAAACATCTTTTTTCCGCTTTTGCCTGTGAACATCTTCACACTCTTTCAAATACCAGCTTACCCCATCTGTGAGAACTGACCAATCACAACTTCTGATCACACCTGTTCTATCCCGACCTGTGATCCTGTCCCTTAAAACAGTTTTCCCCCTATTTCAGGATGACAGTGAGGTGTCCTGTATCTGACCCTGTGCAAACGAGCTCTGTGGCTACCAGGACCACGAGACGCCCCGCTTGCTGCATCCTTAGCAGATCGCCCATTTTGCACGTGGTTGTGGCTCAGAGCTTGTCTGCCGACTTCGTGTTCATTTTTGTATGCATGGGTATGGATTTATTAAATTTATAAAAGCAGTGCGTGAAGATGGGAGGCATTGTTAGATGTATTTAAAATGTCTCCTTGGCCCTGGCTGGTGTAGCTCAGTGGACTGAGCACGGGCTGGGAACCAGACGGTCCCGGTTCGATTCCCAGTCAAGGGCACATGCCTGGGTTGCGAGCCAGGTCCCCTGTGAGGGCCATGTGAGAGGCAACCATACATTGCTGTTTCTCTCCCTCTCTGTCTCCCTCCCTTCTCCTCTCTCTAAAAATAAATTTTAAAAAAATCTTTAAAAAAACAACAACAACAAAAAAAGTCTCCTTGGAGCTGCAGTTGCGTCATTAGCGATTTGCCAAGGTACTAATCGCTTGTGGCGCGGTACATGTGATGTGTCTCATTTTCTAAATCCTGGGACGGAAATGGAGACGAGACGTACATCTAAAACAAACACAGAATATGTACACGTTTCCTTTCTATGTTATAACTACTGGTCTGAACAGGTGGAGTAGATTTTTCCTACCTCAAAAAAATGTATATTTTTCTCATTTCTTTTGCTACCTCACCAACTGTGATGTTCCCTCTTCCCTTTGAAACAGTTAGCCTTAATTTGACTTATAAAGACTACCTTTTAGCTTGGATTTGTGACTTTTACTTTAATGTTGTTAGCTAAACATAACTTTCTCAGATCGGGTTTTGATCACTAGAGGAGTCTCACCTACGTGGAGAGGTGGGATGGTGGAAGACAAAGGCAGCTGCTCCCAACGTTTGCCTGGAATCCTCCCGCCCAGTTCCTAGTTCCCAGCACCTACCAATATAACACATCCCCTAGAACCCCCTCTATCCGCAGCCCCTTTCTCAAATATCTGCCCGCAATTGTACTTCACCTAAAAAGCTCTTTCCTGCGAGTGCAGAATATCCCCATTCATCGTTTTCTGAGGACTGAACACAAACAAGATCACGTACAAAATCATTCAGGCAAACTATCCTCTAGTCTCCGCCACCCCAGCATCAACTTCACTGTCAGTCAACTTAAAAGCTCATAAAAGCTCACGTTAACCAGTATTCCAATCTCTTCATGTTACAGGAAAGTAACATGTAACTGAAAGTCTCCCGGAAAAGCGTTTTTCCAGTATTAATCCATAATTAGCCAGAGTCGTAATTAGAAACGAGCTTACGGGACACCTTTTTTCCACCATGCTATAATCTGGGGATTTTATCTTTTTTCACACTGTAGCAGAGGTCAACTGCCTTCAGTCATTTCATGTCTTCTCCCTTCTCTTTGCACCCCACCTCTGACTCCATAATCCCCTTTGCACCCTGCAGTGACAGTTCAAAATGCGTCTTGCACTGTAAGTGACCAATATCAATGGAACCGCTTTCCTGTTCAGTGACACATTGCTCCCACCCAACAGAAATTAACACACGCTGAAATAAAAGAAGTTGTAATGACCTTTCAGAAGCCAAGAGGGAAAAGATATTGAATTAAAATACTGTTTAGCTAGCCAAACTCTCTGATCAATATATTTATTCACTGACACAATCAAATATAATGGAGAGGAAAAACAACTGTTAAAGAGTTATATGAATCAAAGAATTTCTACAGCCCTGTATGTGTTATTACTGCACACTATGAAAGTCCATGGTGGGAATATGGTTTGCCACGTTTCAGACCCTAAAATCTTCCCGTACACACAAATGCAAGTGTGCAAATGTGCACACCCAACCAATTAACAAATACCCCATAGCTAGGGCCTGTGCTCCATGGAACACATTTTTTTAAAAGATTTTATTTATTTATTTTTAGAGCGAGGGGAAGGGAGGGAGACAGTGAGGGAGAGAAACATCAGTGTGTGTTGCCTCTCACATGGCCCTCACTGGGGACCTGGCCTGCAACCCAGGCATGTGCCCTGACTGGGAATCGAACCGGGACCCTTTGGTTCCCAGCCCGCGCTCAATCCACTGAGCTATACCAGCCAGGGCATCATGGAAAACATTTTAAGAAATTCTGCTTTAGAGAAAAGGAAGAAAAAGAAAGACTCACCCCGTTTTTTGGCTCCTAAGAACACTATTATTTTACATGAGAGATGAACATATTTCAATAGGGAATCAAAGACTATGTTTGATAAAAAGTACTGTGGACATCTATGGATCTGCGAGAATTTGAAGGGTCTCTGCATTGAAGCTGGGAGAAAAGATGAGCAAGGACGCAGACAGAGGTTGGTCAGAGAGGGGCACAACAGGGCGTGTGTGGAGCAAGGCTAGATAGCTAGATGCAAGTTCCTGTCTCCGGAGGCCTTGTTGCCCACCATCCCCCTGCTCCCCCAAGGCATGTGGCAGCACCTGGTGACGTGTTGGGCTTTCCTGCTAGGGACAGGGGTAGGCATGCCATGGCACCTGGTAGGGAGAGGCTAAAAATGCCACCGAACATCCTGCAGTGCACAGGACAGCAGCTCTCACCTGCGCTGCCCCGGACGCGTGGAAACGCCGGCAGGGCGCTCACTGCGCCCGAGCACTGCTCTGACCTCGGCATGTGTGGCGACGCCAGTCTCGGGAAGGTGGCTAAGGTGGGATGGAGTATTCAGACTTCCGAAACAAAACTATATTTCGGTTGGCAAAGGGAACCAGGACATCTTCCCCTAGATGAGATATTACAGTAATAGTTAAGTCTAAATTATCTAATTTATACACAGGTCACAGCAGGTGTGGGATAAAACGAAGAAATAAAATAGCGGGAGGAGGCCAAGGGGAGAGGCGGTTTTCAAGGTATGAAAACCAATGATCCCCAGCAGTCTTACTACTCTTTTCACACCAAAATGTAGGCTTACAGCGTCTCAGAATTTTAAAAGTAACATATGATGCTATATAACTTCATATTCTCATAAGTTCGTGTTTATGACAAATTTTAGCTATGCTTTTGCTTTATTTTTTATTGTCAACCCATTGTAGATGTTCCCTTTTATTCCTCCTTTGCCCCCGCCCGAGGCCCCACCCCCCTTCCCTAGGGCCATTACCACATTGTAATGTCCACGGGGTGTGCATATGTGTTCTTCCGCTAATCCCTTTACCTGCTCTCATCCAGACGCCCCTCTCCCCCCCCGCCGACCCTCCCCTCTGACAGCTGTCAGTCTGCTGTGTGTCCATGCCTCTGTTTCTACTTTGTTTGTCAGTTTACTTTGTTCATGAGATTCCACATATGAGATCACATGAATTGAATGTGCTTGGGGACCTGCAAATGTGTTATCTTGTAATCTACAATAAATACGTGCTTAATTAATTAAAAAGCATTTATATAGAGCATACATATAACATATATGGTATGTAAATATATATGAGCCCATAGATATACATACATTGAAAACGCTCTCTCTGTGAATATATGTATTTAAACAGTTGGTGTCACTCAGTATAAGGTCAGCAGTAGAGGCCTCCATGGTTCACTCTGAGTATCCGTTCTTTTTAGGTTTCTAACTCTCCTGGGAAGATACGAAGTTCCTGTTTTGATTTAGCCACCAGAAGAACTGCATGGAAGCATCCTGCCCACAAGATGGCAGTGGCGAGACAGTGTTTGATGATAGAGGTTATTGGTGCTTAGGCTTTAAAAAAAAAAAGCTTGTTTGGTAATTCAATTTGCGTTCCTCCATCAGAAGAGGATAAGGGTATTTCAGCGGCAGCCAGCCAGGGGAAAGAGCATTAGTGGCACAATTTCTTTATCAGAAACAAAAAATAGGGCTGCTTTTCTGTATGCCATATATCTGCTCATCATTTTCTCAGAAGTGCAAATATTCTCACGGAACTGCAGCACTGTGCTAACTAGCCGAGCTCCACTTAGGAAAGCCTTGTGCTTCGGAACAATCCCCGTCACTCTCCGCGCCCACCTACCAATATTTGATAGTGGCATTCTTGTGTTTGGTTTTTCACTTTTCTGGTAACAATGCTTCGGTTTTATTTTTAAATTGTATGCACTACCGACATTACTCTGCTGCAAATCAAGAAATATTTTCAGTTCTCTACAGATCATTTCTGATGACTATTTAGCCAACAGATGCGTAACTACTGACATCAAAATCCTCTTCTTTATTGGAACCATAGTATATCAGAATTTCAATAAATAGCTCGTCTTTGCCTGTGTTTCAGCCAAGCATACTATGACCTTCATTGACCCTAAAAGGAATCCAAACACTTCTGTTCTCTGTCCTTATTCTCTCCAAACTTGCTAACAGATTGTAGACTTGCCAACATATCAGTTAAACATGAGTAGCATGTGATAAAGTATAAAATATCTTTTATCAAAAGGACAAATAAATGAAGGAAATAGCAATAGTTAGGGTGAAGTGCTCACCATAAATAAAGGACCAAATTGATGTGAAAATATTCTAAACCATTTTAAATTCATAATAAGTAAAAACAACTGTAATAATGAAATGTCTAAGAGAGCAGAGATTTACACAGATATACGGTTGACTCCCCAAAATATAATGTTCCAAGGACAGTGACTTTGTGGAAATAAAGTATCATTTTGTTGCTTTTGTGTCTTAGAAAGGCATTTTGGATTTTCTGTTTTTAGGTAGGCACTTTATCCCACTAATACACTTGCTAGCCTTTGTTTTATCTTCTCTTTATCTTCTTCCTCCCTCCCTCCCTTCCTCTCTCTCTCCCTCCTTACTTCCTTCTTTACTGAAAAAGAAAACCTATGAAACAACTTTTCTGTGCTAGATGCTTGTGATACTGGGATGTGGTACAGTGAGAGAAATTTCTGTGACTCATATTAAGCTTGTATTGTCATTTGGTGGTAAAGAACCATGGGAAGAGCGGTGGACCTTTGAGAAAGTAACATTTAAGTCGATACAGAGAATGACTGACCATCCAAAGGGCATGGGCATGTGTGTATGTATGCATGTGTGTGCATGTTGTGTTTAGAGAGAACAGAATGGTGTGGCTACTCAAGCCAGTGGCACAGCATGAAGAAAGGTTTTTAAACTCGATGGAGCTTTGTTTTTCCCACAAAATACAGCAATGGCAGGTGTTTGGAGTCCCGGAAGATAGGAAGAGAGAATATGAGTTAACTTTGGAGAACAGACCACGTAAGATCATTGGCTTTTAAAAACAACAGAGAACATGGTTGGATCTTCATATGTGTGTGCCTTAAGCCCTTGCATGGGAATCTAGGAGAACAATAAAAGTCAATATAGCTTCACACACTGTCCTTCCTACCAAGAAAGAAAATTTAGGAAACCAAAGAGTAAATAGATTATTAATAAATAATAACGGAGGCATGCTAATTCAGAAGCATAGTAGGTATGAAACCTGTTACATATTTAAATCACAAATAGCTTCCAAATATATTAAGCTAAACTCTATCCTAAATATCTAAATTTAATATTCTCTAGTGGAGCTGGAGCTATTAGTAATTCGTACTATTTTTTTCAGGTAATTATACCATGCAGCTAAGGTCAAGGCACCCTGCTCCAAGAAGGAGGCAAGTTCCTTGCTAACTCGGAGACTGTCCCCTTTCTCAACACGAGTTCAGCCTGTGTGTCCTTGTAAAGAATGTTCCCTTAAAGACATTCTCTAGTTAGAGGAACCACAAGCTGGCGATTCCTCCCAGTGGGAAGTTTAAAAAGGAGACAGAGGAGTGAGACGGCATATTTACCGCCGACAGTGGCACATGGTCCAGCCGTGCATCCCCCTTGCCTCCCACACTGTGAGACAGACCGCAGTCCTGCCCACCCACCCAGAGCCTGCCGACTGTCTGAGCGCCATTCACACGCAGACTGGCTCCCAAAGGACTCAAGGAAGAAGGATTTAGGGAGTCTGACCTTTCCTTAGAGAGTGGGTGGGGTGGGTGAAGGGGACGCTTCTGGGGTAAGTGTGTACGTATGGTCCTCTCAAAAGTTACAAGGGACATTTCTATTCTTATTTGTTTCTTTGCATATGAGGGAGGTATCCCAGGCATCTGGACAATCTAGACAAATAACAAAAGGAAAACCGGGGGGTGGAAGATAAAACAAAACAGACAAAAGAAAAACCCAGGACAGGTGGAAAGACTTAATCTTGTAAACTAACTGCACTCTATAACCACAAACCTTGCATTGCTTACGCATTCTCCAAAAAGCTTGGAGAGCATGACTGTGAGATGCACACAGGTGACAGGTGCCTCCATGCAGTGTCTGACATGGCCCTCCCCTTAACACCTGCATGTCACTTAGCCACCCTTTTCCTCCTTGTCAGGATTTGGTGACTGTTTCACTGGGGTCCCTTTTCTAGTAGGGGCTTACCTCCAGGGTCCCTTTTTCTTAATGGGAGCCTACTTAATGAAATGTCTTCAGCTGAGTGACAGAAAATAGCCAACTTAGCTATAAACTTGACTTCTCGTTTGCTGCATTTAAATATCCCTGAGATCTCTCAAACTCACCCGTAATGTGATTTGCCTCTACTGGACTAATCTCTTGGGCTACTTTGGGAACTCGGAAGTATAGGGAAGTATAGGGAAGTAGGGGAGTGGACATGCCCTACCCTGTTTTGTTAAGGGTTCCTCATGGAAGAGGCACTGACCCAGGAAGTGAGATGTGGAGCAGGACTCGCTCACCTTGAACAGCGCAAGGTGGCTCACAGCCCAGCTGAGAGCAGCGGGAAAGACCAAGACACAAGGCCAACCCCTGGCATGTGGACAGACGTAAAACATGAGGTTGCAATCCGATGCTTGCCCCTGTGCTATTGAAATCACAGATTCTCGAAGTCTGGGACGTTTACCACTGATAGGAAGTAAGATGATTTGAAATTGTAAAAGGCTAGGTGTTCTTTGAAAGCCTGTGTCCTTTATACTTCTGTCAATTCACCCATTTATATCTGGAACAACGTCTTGGGTTCCGGGACCAACAAACATGTCATCTGCAAGTTTAGCAAAGAAATAGGCTTTTGTCTCGAAATCTCAGAGAAGTAATGGAATCTAATATTTATATTCAATATTTAAAAATTAATCATTTTCATATTATTTATTGTTAATGTTTAATGATTTTTCCTTGGTTATATCATGTTTATTTCATTTTTAAAGAGGGGCTAATTCTCTATCATTTGTCACAGTGACATGAAATTTACTTTTAAAATAAATGTACTCAAGTGAACTCTATTAGTCAATGTGAGAGAATATTAAATAATTTACGGAATAGATAGCCTATATCTACATGGAGGTTTAGGAGCCACCAAACCCTGCCTGTGGTGCAGGGGGAGAGCAGAGGATCTCTATTCTGATTTTGCATTAGAATTACCTAGCAAACAATTTTAAATATACAGTTGTGAGACAGGATCCCACATCAATCAAACTAAAATTTCTAGGGCATAGCACCCGGACATGGATTTTTTTAAAGCCCTTCCAGTGAGTCTAAGGTGCAGGCTATGTTGATAGCCACTGGGTTGGAGGTGCTGGTTCTAAAGAAGGGAGAGTACATGCCCTCCACCCCAACATGCACACAGAGATAGACAAGAATACACAAATACCATGGCACCGTCCCATAACAACGTTCTTTTAAATAAAAAAGCTTTCTTTTTAGAGGAATAATAAATTGCAATCCAAAATAAATTATTCTCTCTGGCTCTGGAGATATAAATGCCTATGCTTCTGAACATGTTCTGCTGGGACTAAGCGCAGATTCAGCCATTAGCTTAATTTGTCACTTTGGGCAAGCCACTTGACTTCTCCGTGCACCGATTTCCATTTCTATGAAATAAAAGAAGAAAGGATGTTTGACATGGATGATCCCCTACAGACCCTTTCAGCTGCAAATCTTTATGTTTCTCTATTTTAAATGGAAATGATCAAGACGATTAGTTTCCTCCTTGTTTTTGCATTAATGATGATAATTAAAAATAGAATTATAGATGTGGTTACGAGGTTTTACTTTACTATTTTTTTTGGACTGTAGAAAGATTCTGAAAACTAATTTTTCTCTCCCTGAGCTGACAGTTCAGCCAGAAAGCAACCTTTTTAAAGCCTACTCAAACAAGGAAACTGGCTTGAGTATGCACCGTGGGGACATGGTTGACCTAGTAATGAGGACTGTGTAAAATCACATTGATTTTCTATTTTGACCTCCCTTTCCATTTAACCATTTGTCAATACCGAAGAAAGAAAGCTAGAGGATGCAATTTTTCAGCATCTGGAAAAAAGGCAACTTGTCCAGGAGAAGGAACTCGAAGTACAATTTTGACACGTACTCAGAGCTTTAAGCAAAGTGACTTTTCTCAAGTTTTATGCTGAATATACATTTCTGGGCTCAGACATGTTTTCTGCATGCAGGCCTTCCTGAATGATTGACTGTCCTTACCCCCGTCATGCCTCCAAGCCCAGCCTGGGCTCCCTTCTCGGGGTTTTTATTTATTTATTTTTTGGCTTTTATCTAACTCCCAGATGTCTTTCACGACAGTTTAGGGGTCACTTCTGTAAAGTATTCCATTATGATCCCAATAAAATCTTCATCCCTAAACACAGCTAAGCACCCTATCATTAGCACATAGCACCATGCAACGACCAATACCCAAGTATCTCGATCACTGTCTGATGAATATTACGTTTATTTGTCTCAATTGTGAGACTGCAAGGTCTTTAAGGCCATGGGCACGGCCTTCTTCACCTTCACCTCTCTGGCCAGGAGCTGCCACAGCGGCGGAGGTCCAGGAAATGACAAAAGATACTCAGTGCTTACAAGATATTTTCCTCCAAGGTAATGTCCTCAGACATCCTGGGGGGATTGAAAAATATTTTATTTCTACTATGGAAAGAATGCGCTTACTCGACCATCCACTCATAATTTATTCTCAAATCCATCCTCAATTTCTAAAGGTAGATTTGCTTCCCCTAAACCCAGAATTGAGAAGTGCGGATGAAAACAAAAAAGGAGTTCGAAGACCAGTAACGTCAGAGTGATCTGATCATAAATTCCTAACTGGGCAGGTCATGGTGGGGTAGTCGCTCCCCGTACATATACTAACTTCTTCAGGAAAAGGTTTATCTCTGCCTTAAGCAAGCTTTGTCACCGTTTTTGTGCATCTAGGTTAACACACCTGTGAAATAAGCACAGCCACTCTCATGAAAGCACATAATCTTGTTAACTACCCTGTATTCCAATCTCTACCTTGTCTTCCCCCACCTCACCTGCCCTAATCTTTATGCTCCCTCCTTAATTCCACATGCATTAAAAAAAAAAACCACTGCAAGTGTATTGCTCTCCAAAGTATTCGAGATCTTGCTTACTTCAATTGTCACCAGTTTGGGCTCAAATAAAATCTTATAAAAATTCTTTGCAGGTTTGGATGTTTCTTACATCAACAGAAGCCATGGCCAACAGGTGGCATGTTATGAACATGGATCAGTTGGTTTGGCCTGACAAGAGCATTGAGTTGGAAGCATTCTGAAAGTACATTGAGGCTCACCAAGGGCTTCTGGATCCTCAGTAACATTCACCAGAGGCATTGAAAAGAAGCTAGCTGGTAAATAGGCTTTGTGTTTGTAAAAGTGGACCATATTAATGAAATACACACAGGATTTAGGGAGCTGAGATGAAGAGTAGCTTGGGCAAGCACTTCAGAAGTAGGCCAGTCACAAATAAAGCTTTCCCATAGTCTGAGTTACTATTTGGGTGCCGTTATTTATATACAGCGATGTATTGCTATTTGAATCAATTTTTCCCCAATTCATCTCGTCATTAAATGGTGTGTGGGGGGGTGTTCAGTTCAGCTAAGAGGGTCAGAGGACAAAGCAGATACTTACTCCTTAAATAGACAATGTACTTGCAGTATGGCGAGACCTCTTAGAAAGCCAATATGGTATTTTGATATAAACACATATTTCAGCTATAGTCCCCTTTTCCACTTAGGAGTCAGTAAACTTTAGATTAAGATGCTCTGTGATATGATAATTATCTCTTTACCTATCTATTTCTCCTGTTAAAATAAGAGCTGATAAGAGCTGTTTAACTATAAACCACATTCATCTTTGTTTCTTTGGTATATATACAGACTATATAATGTGTATACATGTGTGTCTGTGTGTGTGTGTTTGTAGAATTAGGCATATATAAAATATATTTGTATATATTATACAATAGTACATATATTTATATGTACTAATTTCCTGAATGCATGCAAATAAATATGGAATATTATTTACATTCCTCTAAAATCCAAACATTTCTCTTTTATATATTTATTACTAGATGGGACTTTAGTGAAGAATGTGCTTTGGACTTTTGCAGATGATCTTTTCAATTTGAACCAGAATTTATTCTAATCCTAAATCATTTTTCTCAGTTGTGATATTGACCTACTTTAGACTAAAACAGTGTGCAGGGCAGAAAATTCTGGTTTGGCTGCATCTAAGAATGGAAAATGCAGAAAGTGCAGAATACATTGCCAACATTAGTTTTAAAAGAAAAAGATGTCAATGGAGAGTAGAAATAAAATAAATACTATACTTACCATTCCCAATATGTATAGACACACTATGGATAAATGAAAGATCAATAGATCAATACATAGTAGGGTTTTTGGGTGCACTTTTCTGCCTTCCTACAGAAAGTGTCCCAGCCTCATCTTGGTGGCTGAGCCTCATTCACCCGAGGCATGCAGCTCAAACAGTGCTTACATATGGACTGAAGGTACCCTTATACCAAGCACCCAGATCAAGAAAAATAACATTATAAATAATGCAACTCCTGTTCATTAAATTTCAGCATTAACCACTACCCTGAATTCTAAGAGTACATGGTCATTTCATCCATTCATGTATTTAGTAAAAATGAAATTCCGTAGCATTTCTCATTTGCACCGAAGGCCTTCTATCCAGGATTGTATTTGTGAGATTTATTGATGCTGTCACATGAGTACAGGGCGTGCTGTGATGCACCGCCCACACCCAGAAACCCCTCCAGGAGTCAAGGGCTTACTATCCAAGTAGCTGGGCGTGCATCACAGCACACACACACAGACACACACAGCCCAAGCTCTCAGCCTCTTCCTGAAACGGACGGGGCTGAGGAGAGGTGCCTCACCTATGGACTTGGCCCCTCTTCAGGGTGGCCAGCATCCCCTGACTGCTCCAATAGGTGGCCACAGGGTCAGCCCTCTTGGCCCTGTTCTGGAAATCTCTGATGGGCCATCCTTTTGTTCTTCAACTTATTCATTTATTATTTTTATTGTTAATTCTATTATGGTTGTCCTGATTTTTCCCCTATGCCCTCCTCTGCCCACCCCCCCACTCCCACTGTGAATCCCCACACTGTTGTCCATGCCCATAGGTCACTCATACATGTTCTTTAACTACTCCCTTCCCATTCTTTCTACCATTATCCCCTCCCCCTTCCCTTCTGGTCACCGTCAGTCCGTTCCATGTGCTCATGCCTGCGGTTCTATTTTGTTGATTAGTTTATTTTTTTTTCATTAGATTCCTCTTATAGGTGAGATCATATGGTATTTGTCTTTCACCAACTGGCTTATTTCACTTAGCGTAATATTCCCCAGTTCCATCCATGCTGTCACAAAGGGTAGGAGTTCTTTCTTTCTGCTGTGTAGCATTCCATAGTGTAAATGTACCACAGGTTTGTGATCTACTCACTTACTGATGGACATTTAGGTTGTTTCCAGCGCTTGGCTATTATAAATAGTGCTGGTATGAACAAAGGGGTGCATAGGTCCTTTTGGATTGGTGTTTCAGGGTTCTTAGGGTATAATCCCAGCAGTGGAATTGCCAGGTCAAAAGGCAGTTCCATTTTTAGTGTTTTGAAGTAATTCCATACTGTTTTCCACAGTGTCTGCACCAGTCTGCATCCCCACCAACAGTGCACTAGGGTTCCCTTTTCTCCGCATCCTCACCAGCACTCGTTATTTGTAGATGTATTAATTTTTATTGTATCTTTTCCAGTACCATTTGTCCCCCTTTCTTTAAGTCTCTTTGCGCGGTTGGCCAGAGAACGCGTAGGGACTGGCTCAAAGCTTGACTTCTCCATCTACTCTTGCTCCCTCTCTTTACTTTCCTCGAGTGCAGAACTACGCAGCCCCTCTGACACCAACTGTAAGTGTGCAGCTGTCTTTCGTTCATCCTCCGCAGAGCCGTCCAACCTGCGACCCATGTTCCGCATGCGGCTCAGGATGGCCATGAATGCGGCTCAACACCAAATCATAAATTTCCTTAAAACATTATGATTTTGTTTGTGATTACATGTCACAATGTATTTGATGTGTGGCTCAAGACAACTCTTCTTCTTCTAGCTTGTCCAGAGACCCCCAAAGGTGGGACACCCCTGCTAGAGTCTTCCACTGTGTACATGAAACATGGTGTCCTGATAATGGGTACATGAGTGTTTCCAATTTTGAGACTTATAAATAATGCTACTCTACACATTCTAGTATATTTGCTTTTGTAAGTAAACTCATGAATTTTCATTGAGTGACATTATTAAGTGGAATTGCTGGGCTTTGAGTTTATATATTTTCAGCTCTTGAATATATCTATGTTAAGTATTAATACCATGCTTATAAATGACAGACTTCCCCCTACCCAAAAGAAAGAGGAAGATAACTTTTAAATTGTGCATGAGTTGTGTTGGGTTTAAGTTATATATAATATATAAATTTATTTTTTAAAACTTTTCTAATAGAGCTCAAAGTACATTTCTGCAGAGTGTCGGGTGGGAAGAAAGAATTGTATTTTACTTTGGATATAAGAATGAATATGAGCTTAGGAAAAGGAGGTTAACAAGAAACACTTAGATGCCTAGAGCTGAGTTTTAGACTGTGTCCAAAATATGATCTATCTTGCCCTGGCTGGTGTAGCTCAGTGGATTGAGTGCGGGCTTGGAATCAAAGGGTCGCCAGTTCAATTCCCAGTCAGGGCACATGCCTGGGTTGCAGGCCAGGTCCTCAGTGGGGGCCACATGAGAGACAACCACACATTGATATTTCTCTCTCTCTCTCTCTTTCTCTCCCCCTTCCTTCCCCTCTGTCTAAATATAAATAAATAAAATCTTTAAAAAAAATATGACCTATCTCTTGAATCATGCCAGAAAAAGAAATTGAGAGAAGAAATAGACAGAAGATGTCGAGTGCATAGTAACTTTGGGATTTCAGGGTATCTAAGCCATGGTGACATCAGGAGAGTGGTGGGAGAACATCTTTGCATTGTATTTCATTCATAATGAACCTCTTGAAGTAGGCGAGTGGTGGGGATATATCCTGTTATATCCCACAGAAGAAGCACAGCACGTTTACTAGCATGATGAAACAAAGAAACAAAAGGAAGCAGGAAACTAGAGTCCCACAACAATTCTGCAGGGCCATGTTCTGAGTGATGTTGCTGATTTTAAAAAAAAAAGCAAATCCATTTCTAGCGTTGAAAAGATCAATCTCGTATTATAAGTTAAACTGCATTAGAACTTGGTTTTACTATGAACCTCCTTCATAATGAAGGGAAAAATGAACACTGTTCATATGATAGGCTGTCACGTATCTGGAACATTTTTTCCCAGAATTAAGTAACAAGGGCTAGTCTACCCACGGAAAGAAAAAATTCCCAAAGAGGTGAATTTATCTTAACAACATAGGACTTTATAAATTGCTTGATAAAATAGGTGTTAAGGCCCACTTGTTTATAGTTTCTTTAATTAACTCTGTGATATCCTGGAGATTGTCGTTTGTTTATTTGTTTGACTTTAATTCTTAAAGAAAACAAACAGTGTATCCTTTTAAAATAAAATGAGAGTCCAAATGGGCAAATGATTGTTAGAAAACATTGGAAAATCTGGAGTTTGAAATAAAATGCTGCATGTGTTTTTAAGGTAAAAGTCTTCTAGGTTCTTTCTGTTTCAAGTTTCCATCACAAAAGAACAGGACTGAACAGCTCAGGCCCCTGAGTGTGATCTCCGCAGCCAGTGTCCAGAGGATCTGAGAAGGTCTGCTGGAGACCAGAATAGATTTCAATGATCTATCCCTTAAAAAGAAACTCAGGAGCCATAGGACTAACATTCTAGTGTTGAATAGAAGCTCAAAGCATGCTCATGGTTTAAGGAAAGTTTTATAATATAGTTGATTGTATAATTAAATGGCCCACCAGACTAGTGTGTGGAGCTGTGCACCCTCAGAGGAAATTCAAAATGACCTATAGATTTGCCCATCAGCCGAACAGTTGTACAATAGATCACAACATTGATTATTTATCATGCCTTTATTAACGTCCATTCCGGAGACGTTTTTGCTAGGTCCTGGGAATGTACATAGGAGTCACTTGCTCCAGTAACTCATCGTCTAATACTAATACCTTTGTACAAAATCTGCTGAGTAGATCAGAAGATACGCATTGTTCAGAGGGAGTTGCTCTTGCTTCTGAGACGTAATCAACTCAAAGACTTGCCGTTGGAAAATACTTAGGTGGCTGATCGTGTCCGGTACGTGCCACCCCGAATTACAGCCACAGTGACGACCGTGGGTTGGATGCCGCCCTCCCGACCTCACCACGCAAACTAGCGTTCACAGAGATTTTAACGAAAATGTTAAAAAACTTAGACATATTCTACTTCACCTTTCTCAGCAGGAACAGAGTGGGTTTCGGCAGCACCCTCGGGGGGTAACATGGAATTATTATCACATTATCTCTATCCCTGGTAGCAGCCCGCATCATCTGCCATCACTGCATCCAGTGTGGGGCAGAAGTAGGTTTACAGTTGTTCACGTGGAAAATAATACAATAATTAATAAATAACAATACAAGAATAATCACAACTGTAAACCTGTTTTCCCCACCCTGTATAAGTAAATCTATCTTCCTCCTTTTTATTTCTCTACCTCTGTCTGTACTTCTCCAACAGAATGTACCTACTCAGACAGCCGCCCGTCCATGTACCACTGTGTGTGATACACACACATACACAGCATACGTGTCTTCTGTAATTAACGTTATAACACATGCCATGGAAATTTTCTCATGGAATTAAAAGCCCTTCATAATTATTATAGATAATGACTATGTTATTTACTAATAACCACTATTATTTATTTATCCGTTGTTCTGAACCTAAAATCTTGGCTATATTTAAAAAAATAGAAATAATGTACCGAGAATGGACTTTTATAAACTTAAACATTTTCTATATTTAAAGTTATAAAACCAGAATTGCGGCAAATGTAGGGCTGTTTTGAGATGCCGCCTGGCACTCACTTTCTGAAGGGTCGCACGCACGAGCACTTGCACCGGCACTCGCGGTGAGTGTGAACGGTCACGCTCACACAGTCACAGGGCATGACCACTCTGAAATGACTAACACATAAAGCATGGCATTTCACTTTTGATTACAGTGTTTTAAAAATATTTTTTTAGTCCCTTACACCATATTTTAACTGTCTGGTACTTTTCCTTCCATAATTTTCACGGTAGTCACACATAACACGTGTGGTTTATCCTGAGCGTTCCATTTTGCATTGCTAGTATTAGAATATCTAACTTATGGCTATATATATGTGCCTATCTATCTCACCCTAAACACACATATGTGCTCGCATACACACACACACATGCACACACTCCCTTTTGAATCCCTTCCTGTGTGAACAAGATCTACACATCTGTGAAGGTTTCAAAACAGCTGAACAGTTTCCTAGACATTCTTCACCTGAGGGATGGAGTGCATGTCCCAGCTCCTTGAATCCAGCTGAGCTATCACTGCCTCAGCCCATGAAATACAGCTACATGAATTCCAAGCCTAGGTCATGAAATGTCACAGAGTTTTCACTCTGTTTCCTGTCGCACTCGCTCTCAGAGATCTGACAAGTGGCCACACAGGGAGCCTCACAGTTCTGCGACAACCTACAGGTGCTTTGCTTTCGAGAACCCCCCGAGGGTGTCCTGGAGCCATCGCACTTCAGGCATCAGCCAGCTGAGTGCAGAAGCCGCCATGGAAACTGGTCCACAGGCCTTGCGGTTCCAGCCCCGGCATTTCAGTTACCTTCAGTCATTTGCGGACACTTTGAAGCAGAGAAAAGTTAACTTCATAGTGCCCTTGCCAAGTTTCTGACGCAGAGAAGCCATGCGTATCATCCAACTCTCGTTTAGCACCACTAAGTGGGGGGCTGTTTTCTTACGGAGCGTCTCACTACCCTTTCTATACTAGGACTTTCAAACAATTTCCAATGTAATGTCATTCTAAGAATCTTCTCCCAAAATCAATATTCCCATTAATATACCTAATGAACAAATCTTTTATACAACCCCTAAATTATAAATTCTGCAACAAATGTCCTCCAATAATGTCCAAACATAAAAACTGGGTCCCAGAAGCAGCAGACGCAAGGAAACAGCATCCAGGTACTAGCTCATTAGCAACGAGATCTAATAAATACTGTGCAGTCGAATAAGATGATTTCCTCTTTTTAATCCTGTTCCTCAGGGAGGAGCTAATAGGAAAGGAAGACCTGCAGGAAATCTAGTCACCAAAGACAAAGATGAAAAGTCTACAGCCATACAAGATAGACACAGGGGAGTGGACGAGTGAGCCCGGCCAGACAGTTCAGAAACACTGACTTACAGCTGAGGGCTAGGGACTTCCGCGCATTGCTATAAGTTCAGAGTGCGTATAAGAAGGGGCTATGGAACGGCGTCATTCGTCAAATGACAGAATCAAAGAAGAATATCTTTAAATCCCTTTCCAATTCCATATAGCCGTTCATTCGGCTTTGTGTCCTGAAGTTCACAGGGTGAGCTGCATACAAGATAATGATTCCAACAAGTTCATGGAGTGCCCTGTCTCCAATGCAAGCAGAAACACAGGTGGTATTTTATCAAGACAACTTCCAGGTTGGTGCCCACAGCTGGTACGCACTGTACCAACATTTGGAATGTCAATGTTATTCCCTACTGTCCTTGATGTGTGTCATTCCCTGTGTGCACACTGTCAGAGGCCAGGGCGACAATGATGTGCCTCATCCTTGGAGGTAATTGCATCTCTTATCCCAGCTAGTCTAATACGGGATTTCTGAATCACTCTTCCTGGTGGCCTATTATAATGATGTGAGTAATCGCTGAGAATCCTTTAGCATATGAGCACTTGAGTTCAAGCAATAATTGCCTGTCATTTGCACACTAGCGTTGCATGTGGTTAGCATCTTCACGTGGTGGCATTTCCATCTGGTCGAGGGAAAATCAACTGAAGTCAAAGAGATGATAAACTGAAATCCATTTCTTACTCTTTGGGATGTTGATGCATCAGACTGCTTGAATGTGAAGGCAATGCTTTTTAAATTTAAGTTTACTTTTTTAAATGAGTTACTCCCAGTGTATTATGGGTTAAGCCCATAACACAGATAAGTCCTAGACCTCTGCTGAACCTGAACCCCTGACTGCCTACCTGGGTCCTGTGATAAAGTGATCTGTTAGTTTTAGCCAAGATAAAGCCCACACCACACAGTCTAAATAAATAATCCCCCATATGTAATATGGATTCCAGCACTTACATTGTTTTATTATCAACTTTTACTGTTGAATTAATAAGAGTCTAACTGGTGTTAATTTGGGGGGGAATCGATGTGCTCCTAATAGAGCTGAGACAGATTTCAAGGTGTAGTAGTAGAGTCTCAGAAAAGTTACTTAATTCTTTTTAATTGACTCTCATATACATATATATGAGAGTCATATATATATATATATATGAGAGTCATATATATATTTATATAATGAAAAAAATTATATAGAGTGTATATTTAACAATTATGAGTTTAAAATAAAAACACTTGTTAGGCTTCCCAGTACAATCCAGTATAAAACGGTTCAGTCTATAAAACGGTTCAGTCTATAAAACAGAAACTATAGTAAGGCAGAGGGGATCAATGCTTCGTCCTCTATTCTGAGAAATGTTTGAAAATGAAGAGAGTTTAGAGCTATCACCTGTTAGCAATAGGGCAGTTTTCCCAGGTAGAATTCAATGCATAAGGATTGCATTTTTCCACCTAATGTCAGGGAATATATTAATCCCCATCTGCATTACTACTAAAAGAAGAAATCAGTTGAGACTTGCATCAGACTAAGATGACTTTATAGAAGAATAAATTTGTGAAAGTATACACTTACAGGATGTCATTTTAGTTTTTTAAAAGGGGTACTAAAGTAAAAATGAAACTGGGCACATTTTTCAATAAAATGGTAAGATTCTGGTAAGTTATATCAGCTGCCTAATTGTAAATAGCTAGAGAATTGAGCCACACACTGTCACCAGCAATTAATGACCTGTAGAAGTTATTTATTAGATCTCTTAGACATTTTAAAATGATGGAGACCAAAAAGGACAGGGCTGGAGACTCAGGATTCTTGATATGGATTTGCTGAGATTGTGGGGGTGGAATTTTTCAGGTGATAATTAGATTTGCGATGGCATGCTAACCTCTGCGGGATGACTTTTGACCTAGTCTCTCTTCGGTCTTCCACATGGTATATAATGACTTTGATAAATTCTAGAAAAAAAGGTTAATTTTTTTCTATTTATCGACATCCGCAATCAAAATTATATCCAGTAGACTAGCTTGTTGTATCCAGTAAAGTTGTTACCAAGAATGATTTTTATCCTTCAATTATTTTCTTTTGTTCTTCAAATTGTTTTGTTATTCCCATTTATATCTTATCAGAGTTAAATTCAATGAAGGTTAACCTACTATTTATTCTGCTGTACCTTCTTTTACACTTTTATAAGGAAAACACCCTAGATTTTAATACAATAAGCACAATATCCGTTAGGGCATATAGCAATGAAAATGTTTTGTTTATTTGGGATAACTGACATATACCATTACATTAGTTTTAGGTATGCAGCATCATGATTCAATCCCTGTATACACGGAGAAATAATCACAATGAGTCTAGTTTTCATTTCGTTTCAGGAAGAAATGTTTTCAATAGCGTGTATAATAACTGTTTGAATAAAGGAAGCAATGAATGGATGAAGAAAGGGAAAAGGCATTGACGGCCGAGTGAATGGAGAGCAGCTTGGCAGTCTAGAGTGGTTGGAAAGCCACGCTACGGAATTGGAACTCATTCCCAACACACACACCCCCCATCCGGCCACCTGGGTCACTTTCCTGCGCCAGGAGCCAGCCACAGGTGGTGCGGGTTCTCTGGATCGTCTTTCCAAGTTCCTGCTCATCTGCCAGCGCCGGCCTGCGCTTGCAGTCCGTGTGAGCAGCCTCGTCCTCTGGCTGTGATGGTTTGCTTCCGGACGCATACTGTTTTTCCACTTGTCAAGTAGGCCCCATTACCATACTTGCATAAAATGAATAATCAGCACTTCGAGGAGCCATTTTTTTTTTGCTCCTAAAATGAGTTTATGGCGGGTTTATTTTTCATGGCCCATCAAACAGATGTTGCCCTCTCTCAGAGGAGTTTTCGGCGCTTCCCAGTCCCTCTCGCTGGCTGGAATGCCAGCTGCTCCCGGCTCTGCTCAGCCGCTCCGAGTGCCAGGGAGGTGAGCGGGTCTGCCCCAGAAACAGGGAAGCGAATCCAAGTGCTGCCCAGCATGCTGGGACGCAGGGCGGCTGCTGCTTGCAAACGGAGAAGTGCAAACAAGTACCGAACAGATGCAGACAGGTGCCAACTGCTGCGGAAGCAGCTTGGTGCCGCGGAAAGAGCATCGCATTTGGAACGGGATGGGCCTGGGTTGAAATCTCAAACGTGCCACTGACAGTCTGTGAGCTGAACGGGTTGCTTCGTTTTTTAAATGATAGATTTTAACACCCAAATCATAGAGTTGTTGTGTGCACGAAATATGCCCGTGGTGCATCATAGATTATCAATAAATAGCTGATCTACCCATTTTTATAACTAATGATCTGAGTGAGTCGACCAAGCCATTTTTAATCACCCTGTTCGTTAATAACGTATCCCAGGCATTATCTCTCTATCTATCCATCCATAGGATGGAGCCCCATATGAGTACTAATTAATGAATAAATAAGTTACTTCATTTTTTAAACATTATGTAAACACTGTCACAGTGAATATTTTCTCTCTCTCACACACACATATCTCCATGCACTTGTCTGATAACCACTGTAGGGAACCTGTCTAGAACCGCATTTGCTGAGTCCAAAGTTTATGCCTTCACACTTTATTTCATGCAGGCAGATGTCCCCCGCCCCCAAAGATGCATCCATTTGCATCCCCACACACAAGGTCGGAGAGCTCTTTTCCCACAGCCTCATACACGCAGGGTATTAATGACACTTAAAATGTTTCCCCTGGCGTGATTTTGTTAGGTGCAAGAATGAACATCTTTCATGTACTCATTGGATTTGTTTTTATTTCCTTTGTGAATTGCCCACTGTGAGGATTGTGGGCACAGCAGCTTGGAGTGTTCTGTTTGAGGAGGGGGAAGGTGGATCCCAAATGAAGTTGGGTAGGTGATTTCATGCTCACCCAAACTCCGTGTGGAATTGCATTTCTCCACCTCCCTTTGAAGTCATAGACTTAAAATATATTGATTTTCTTTAATATAAGAAAGGATACAAAGAAGAGTATAGAAAATAGATTAGCACAATGTAAGGAAAATTGAATATTCTTGTGTAAAACATTCAGATTGAAATATTGTTGCTAAAATAATAGCAAGAAAAAAACTATGCAAAAATATGTAATACATATATTTTTCCAGGTTTATTGAGGCATAATGGACAAGTAAAATTGTATATATTTAGAGTGCACAAAGTGATGATTCGACTTTGGGTGATAAATGTGCATATTCGATGCAGCCACTGAGATGGGTGTGTGGCGGCTGGAATTAATTTCCCTCATTAAAAACAGCGTCAAGGTGACGCTGCTGAAGTCGTGACCCAAAGATCATGAGAGAGTAGTACCTTGGCTTAACCGAAGGCAGAGTGATGGTGTGCATACATGTATTTATTATTTATGTATATGTACATGGTTGTGTGCACGTGTGTAAACAATGTCACAATGAACCCAGAGTTATAACATCCTGTTTCTAGATATTTCCATGACATCACGTAATCTTCTATGTCTCCTCGGATATCCCAGTCACAAAATTATTTATAAATTTAAAAACCTTCCCTGGATGCTGGCTCTAAAATTTGTTATTCAAAAAATACTATATAAAATATACCACGTGATGTCATTTATATAAGGGCTGTAAATGAAAACAAAACAAAATAAAAAAACCCAAAACTCACAGAGTCAGAAAGCAGATTGGCGGTTCCCAGAGACGGGGTGCAGGGGTAGACACAATGGGCAAAGGGGGTCAAAAGACACAAACTTCAGTTCCAAAATGAGCAAATCGTGGGGATCCATGGTGCCTGTAATTAATAATGCTGTCTTTTATACTTGCAAGTTGCTGAGAGAGTAGATCTTAAACATTCTCATCACAAGAAAAAAAAAACTGTAAGTGTGGTGATGAATATTAATTAGACTTATGTGGTGATTATTTTGCAATGTAGATGAATATTGAATGGTGTACATCGAAACTAATATAATTTCATGTGCCCATTATATCTCAATTAAAAACAAAATGATTAGACAAAAACTAAACAAAACCACAGAGAAACGACATGAACTTTAGAAGCACGGAAGTCTAGCTTCAAATCCCAAAGCTGTGCCTCTGAAACCTTCCTAAGTTATCCAACGTTCTCTGGGCCTCCTTTTCCTCATCTATAAATGAGAAGTGGGGACAGCCCTTAACATTTTCTAAGAGGTAACTGAGCAAGTGGCTGTTGAAGCCCAAGGCAGCGCCTTGTGTGCTGGCTGATGCGCAGTGTGATGAGGGTCTCATCCCACTCGTGGTACCTGTTCCTATTCCATGTAATGTGGGTAAATCAGGTAGGTTTGACAGAAAGCAGAGCAATGTGTCTTATTATAAAAATCGGAACATGGTCTAGTGATTTTCCTATCCTTTTTCCTTCAAAGATTTTATTTATCTTGAGAGAGGGGCGAGGGAGGGAGAAAGAGAGGGAAAGAAACATCGATGAAACAGAGAAGCATCGATCTGTTGCCTCTCATATGCATCCTGACCGGGGACTGAACCCACAACCCAGGCATGTGCCCCGATGAGGAATGAATCTGCGGCCTTTTGCTTTTCGGAACAACTAATCAGGACTAGTTCTCTAAGCTTTTGGGGGGCTGCGTATCTATTAAGGATGCTTCTTTGTTCCTACCACCAATGCAGAGTTCCCAAATGTGATTTCTTTTTTTGAGGTTGCTTGGAATAGAATTCTAGTCAGGGGACCTGAGTTTCAGCTCTAGTTCACACGTGCTGGCTGACTGACTGCGCAAAGGCCACTTAATCTGCCAAATGGGACGACAGTAACCAAATTCCGACATCGCTGAGAGCGTCACATGGGAGCACATGTGGTCATTTAACTGACAAACTCCCAATGCCACCTACGCAAATGTACTTTCTTTCATAGCCAAGTTTATCCCACTACTATTTTCTATTTAAAAATCTTTGTAGAGAAGCATAAAGCCTTCATGGTAGTTTGTTTGTTTTGTTTTTTATAATTTGTTTTTCTTTTCAATTTATTTTGAATAGTATATTTCTCCAGAGTGGACCATTGGTTTTCCTAGGTTGGCAAATACCAAACTATGCTCCAAACAGAATTTCTGATCAGTTTAGATATTTACTATCACCATTGAAGATTTTCTTGTATATAATAGCTTCATTTGTGTTGTTTCTGATTGTAGACATGATGCATTTTCATTGTAGAATGAAAGCTGTTCTACCAAATAAAAGTGAAAAGATTAAAGCCCATAATCTAGGTATCGGTGAAGTGTATGTCCTTCCAATATTTACTTGATATAGAAATACATACCCGTACACACACATATTCCATACATTCTGATAACACTACTGGCAGTATTCTGCATTTTGTATTGTACTATTACGAATATTGCAATAGGTACATATTACTGTCTCAAGTTTAGTAGCTGTCACGGGGCTGTGAATGGCCGCAGCTGCCTCTCCAGGAGCCAGGAGAACAGTGTAAACTAGATTTGCTGGAAGCTCAAAGAAATGACGAGTGTATGGTGAGGAGGTCTCGGGCTCGTACGTCCTTCTCTCCTCTTGCACTAACACTGTGCTGTTGGAAGTTAGCTATTCAGAGTGCCCGTTCCACTTAGAGACAATGGCACTCCAACCGCTAAGTCACCAAGTCACCGGCCTCCCTGCACTGGAGACGAGGGGGTGACCTGTCACTCCAACATCAATTCACTTTTAGCTGAAGGAAAAACTGAAGACCACGTATAGCACCGTCCATACCCCACAGGGGAAAAAATGCTTCTCCATGGGTCAGAGGTTAACCCCCCCCCCCCCCCCAAGGCCAGAAAGATTAGATCGCAGTACTCAAGAAACAGATCAATGTGTGTGTTTTGAAATTCATCTCATTTTCATGCAGATGCTAAATGTAAAATGTGGAATATTAAGAAAGACTTGGGAAAAGGTTACATGTAAAATTGTTCAGGTTTTACTCTAGTGTAGAGTAAAAGCATCTTACTACTCACAGCCTCCTCCAGCTTATCAAGTCATGAAAACAAAGAAGAATCTCACCCGTTATTATTAAATATGACATTATTGTTACTAATGATCCATACACTTCACTTATTCTTCATCCAGCCTCATTCTCAGAACTTTCCGTGAATTAGTTACTGAATCCTCACAGGTACACTGTGACATAAGAACTGTTATTAGCAACTTTATTTTATAGGTATGCCAGGTAAGGCTTAGAGAGGTTGTATTTTCAGAGCCAGAATTTGCACTTAGGGAACCTGGTTTCAGGGTCTGGGCTGGCCTCTTTCCGAGGGAAATGGACATTTTCTAGAGCAACTTCTCTGTCATTTGTCTCTTAAATGCTGTGCAGTCTCTTTCTAGATATGTAACTGACCTCTCTAACCCTTCCTGAATTTCCTCGTCTTTCCACTAAGACAATAGCAGTTAGCATTAAAGCAGATTACATGGGTGAACTATTTAGCATATTGCCTTGCACACTGTTTGATAAATAATACTTATCACTACTACTTTTATGATTGCTGTTATGATAACATAGTTTGTCAAAGATGATACCCTGTCTTACTTCACTAGGAGGGACTGGAGAATGGAAAAGCACTCGTCTTCACAGTGATAATTCTGAAACTGATGTTCTTGGGGAATGAAATAGGCAGCTACAGAACAGATACACATAGGGGTTATGTACCATCAGGATCGATTTTTCTGTGTTGGCTTTGGTTGGGGTAAGCTCAGCCAGAGGTTGTGTCGAAGTCTCAGAAATCCTCTTTTGGTTTAGAGATCCCATCAGTGTGTTGAAGGAGATCAACATTTTGCTGGCATTTGTGCAAGTGGACGTCCAGAGTTCAGTAAATGTGAGATAGCATGTGGATATAGCAAAGACAGACAAATAAATAAATAAGTAAATTTTCTTGTCTTCCCCAAGTACACACAGATATGAAAAGTTTCTAAACAGTAAAAATCACAACATTAAAAAATAACACAGAATTTGAATCCTCACCAACTTCCTGCTACCGCATTAAGTAGAAGCGGTAACATCTGTTTTCCACGCAGGTAGCTAGCACTTCCCATGTAGGGCAATTGGATTCCCACCAGGTGAACAATTCAGCTGCCTGCTATCTGTTTTGAAGTGAATTTTTATGCAAATCTTGTTGATATGTAGAAATAAATTTGCTTACTTCCCATTCCCTCAAGTAAGATTTATTTCTTCTCTTCTCTCGCTCATTTTTTTTCCCCCTGGGATGTAGCACAGATTAGTAAGTATATAGTGGTTTTTTTTTCCAAATCACTTTCCATTGATTCTTTCTTTATAAAGAGGAAAAACCGTTATTGAAATTTTTTTCTGGTCAACAGTAATCCCTAAAATATCTTTTATACAGGTATAGATTACATGCTATGTCATTAATACATAATCTTATTGAAAAGGTATTGGATGCCTAGTCTTATGCTCTTATGTTCATATATTTAATGATATATAGTGTTCAGAGGTTAATATGAGTCCTCACAGAAAGGAGGCATGAAATGGCTTGCCCAATGGAACACTGCTGATTTCTCACTGAGCCCTTGCATTTCAACTGAAGCCTGATTCAACATATTGACCAGCAGATGCAGAAGTGTTCCTCAGTACGACCCATTCCTTCGGAAGGTAGTTTACCACACATTTGTTTTAAAGAATTCAGATATGTAATTCTTAATTTGCATACGGTGCCATCTGAGAGCTTGCCACCCAATAGGAGAGTGAGTCTTCTATGTGCTTTCTTAATTCCATTTTCCCTGCTTTTTTATTTTTATTTTTTTGGATTGCTACTATCTCTAGCCCCACACCCCTGCAGCACAACAGAGGTATTCTAATTTTAACGTCTGACGCAATTGGACTGCTGATTCTAGGAGGTTTGAAATTTTCTTCTAAAGAAGAGAAGTGCTCATTGGGGAGTTCATGTTTTAGAGGGTGAAGCCAGAAAGTTGGAGAACTTGGCATCCACTAAGAAACTACAACTATGTAGGACTCTGGTTGGCTTTCTCTTCTATGCTCTCAGTTGCCTTCCTGCAAGGTAACAATGGTGACCTGAAATCCTAGAAGCATGACTCTCCCGTCAATGGAACACTTTGGCTCCGGGAGAAATTTCAGGCACCTGGGACTCATTTGTTATGTAAACATCTCCTAACCCTAGCTCCCTTCTACCTGTCCTAAATACTGTATGTTTAGAAACCTTGGCAATGAGAGCTTCTGTGTCCACTTTCAAAATGATCATTGACTTACATATATTTGATTTTTTAAATTATTTGATTTTTTATTTTTTTCACTGATCAGGGTATACTTTACATTTTTCAAAAATTCTATTTTGTCTTCCATACTTGATTGATAATGTGTGACTATGGGCTCTCTTTTCACCTTCATGATCGCTATGTCTTAGTGAGGTGTGGAGGGTGAGTAGCCAACTAACACTAGGTATGACTCACCTACGCATTAGGGGCTGTGCTTATATCCATTTTAAGCCTCAGACACACCTCTCACAGAGTTATCTCCATTCTCCAGTAAGCACGGGAGGCTCTGACTGTTCAGTGCAACACAGAAGCTGATCACAGGCTTGTCTGAACACTGCGCCCTACAGTGCCAGACACAGTATCCTAGGGATAGTCAGTGCTCAGAGAAGGTACCCAGAATTAATGAAAGAATAAGATTAATGTTTCAGCATACCACTTATTTCCCATTAACAATTGCCTCACGTATTAAGTTTCAAGGTTACCAATTTGCCCAATATATACCAAATCTGAAGGTGAGGAAAGAGATCATTTCCAGCATTTCATCGCCATTTATATAACTTTCTCCACTATTGAGTCAACTTGATTTTACAAGGCAGAGGCAAATCATAAAATCAGACTTGTGCTGGAGTGAGGCTGCTTCCCTAACTGCAAATGTAAATGTTGCCAGGTGTTCGGCTCCCTTGTTCTAATAAATAAATGATTAGGAAACATGATTAATATGAAGCCTCACTGCCTAGCTGTGCAGAGTGCTCCTGGAGAGCGATGTGGGGAATTGATTTGGAGGACAGGATGCATGCTGAATGGTACACTTCCGAGTGATCCTGGCGGAAAAGCCTCACAGGCCCTTGCAGAGAAACAGTGCCAGGACAGAATGATGGACAGGGGAGGGGCCAAAAAGGACCCCTTCACTGCTGGAGGTAGGAGTTGGGAGAAGGGTCACCCGAAATTGGTATGGTTTGATAGAGTGCAGTTATATCCGGAGTCAAACTGAATCTGGTACCCAAACCTGTCCCTTCCAAGCTGTGTGGAATTTGGCAAGATCGTCACCTTCTCTTACCTTTTATTTCATCAGTCTTCTAATGTCACACCTGTCGCAGATGTAAATATTGAATGAGATTCTGAATGTGTAAATGCCTACATCAGAAGTTCTTTCTAAATGGCAGTCATTTGGTGCTTATATTCTGTATCTGCAAAATTCAAATTAAGTTCAGAAAACTATATATAAATAATATATATGTATTTTTTTATATATACACCTTCCTGGAAAAAGCATATTGCTCATCAGCATGTTAAAGTCTTTTCAACATTGCTGCCATAATGAGCTTACACAATTTTAACCCAGTAATCCACAAACTTATTCTACCACAAGAACTTCAATGATCATTTTTCTAAATAAATTTTGGGAAATATTGTCTTATCTTAAGGAGGGTGTCAATGAATAATTAAGATACTATTCCTGTAAATAAAAATCTCTGGCATTATCAGGTCCATAACAGGAGGATCCTTCCCCTTCTGCCAACTCAGAAATGTGTGGAAACAAACCAAGATTACTAGAGAACTGAAAGAAGCTATTAGTTCAAAATTCTGCCACCGCTCCTTATGTTTGATAACTTGGTGCAATAGAAACCCTCCATTCAAAGCCCCTGCTTTTGTTTAAAACTGTGATTGTCCTTGGGAATTAGAGGCTGTTTCCATATTGAGATCCAAAACAAGAAGGGAATTTACCTACTTGTGCAATGTGACATATGGTTTTTTAAAAGTGGTCAAGCATTTATTTCCTTCCCTATATTTATGACCCTGTGACATTGCTGTTCCTTTCATCAAGACTTGAAATATATTTCCTTAAGCCCTTGAATCTTTTCCTTGCTATGCAACTCTCACTGCCCTGTGGAACGTTTAAAAATGAAATGCAAGCAAAGCGTCTAAAATGCTTGGGCATTGGAATTTGTCCTTTCTTGCTTTGCACCCTCTGGGTACCATGAAAACAAGCCTGAATGGATATGCAGTAGGATGAGAAATCACACTGAGGAGAGGCCCCAGGAATCTCACTCATCGCAGACGCTCCTGCTGAGCAACGAGATGTGTGAGCAAGTCTGATCCCAGAAGAATCCATTCGAACCAGAAGAATCATCCTGTTAACTGACTAAATCATGGAAAATAATCAGTGGTTGTTATTTTAAACCATGGAGGTTTGGAGTGGTTTTAATGCTGCAATCACTAATTGACGTAAGCCATGGTCATAAGCTCTGTGAAGATAGGTGTCTAGCTCACTTTTGGAGTTCTAGAGCCTGGTATAGGGCCTAGCACAGAGCCCTATCTCAAAATATACAGATTTATATGTTACTTCTATTTGTAGAGATCAAAACTGAGGCTCAGAAATACAAACTCGCATCCTAAACATCACACAGCTCATAAGTGCCAGTCATCAATCTAGCTCTAGTCTTATTAGACCTATAGATTTTTCCTACATTTTGATATTCTATATTCTGTCTGTAATACTAAAATTTCAGGGGACAGCTTTGCTCTGAGTCACAAAGCTGAAGTCATACCCTTGATATCTATTATGTATTCTATGATAAATCATAACTGAAGTTTTACAAGTTGAGAATGATTACACCACCTCCTTAGCTGATTGTTTTAGGGATGCTAGGCCAAATGATTCTGAGTTACAAGTAATTCAAGACACCCACTATCTACACATGGCAGACAATGTGCTGGAAGAGTAACTTACATGCATCCAATAGAATTATCTCTTCAAAACATTTTACTTGTTAACACTCAGTATGTGGATGCCATCAACATATTTGTGCATCAATGAATTGACTTTCAAATGAGTTTTACATTAGCTTTGTTTAATCACGCCTCTTTAAACAGAACAAGATAATAAAACAGACATGACTGTATTTATCTGTTGGCCTTTTTTTTCTTAGAGGGTTTCTAAAGGATAGCAATATATATTGTTCATCATCATACTCTACGTGTTTCCAATAGACCCAGTAGGTTAATGATCATATATTTTGTTGATAATATTTCTATCCCCAGGGACAGTGAAGAACAGGTGCACAGAGTATTTGTTTAATGGATGAATGAATGAATGAATAAAAACTGAAACCTGACTAGTGTTAAGTCACTACCATCTTGCTGGCAGTTGCATTTGTATTGATTTTATAGTGTTTTCATGATTAAAACCCATATAAAGCAATTACATTAAATAAAAGCCTTAGGGAGTTTTTTTTTTCATTTAAGTAATAATAAAATAAACTTAGCATTTAAAATAAATCAGACCCAGATAAATGAAATAATTTTCCCCAAATTATTTGCTTAATAATAGCAGAGAGAAAATGTGGGCCCAACTTTCCAGTTTATAGTCACAGATATTTAGCAATAGCATATTTGAGATTGTTAAGGTGAATATTGTAATTTTGTTGGGTAGAATATTGAAACCAACAGAATATGATTGGCAAGGAAGAAACTCATAGGATAAGAAATAGAACCTAAAGGATAAGAAGTTATCTATGAAAACAGGGAAGGTGTTTGCCAGATAGAGGGAATGGGTTGTGAGAGAAACTAATACTGAGAGAGTAACCCAATTTAAATCTGCAAAAATCAAGTATAAGTAAAAAAAAAAAAAAAACCCAAATGCCTTTTAATTTTATTTTTAAAAAATGTATGTGAAATTCATATAAAATAAAATGAACCATTTCAAAATGTGCATTCTACTGCATTTGGTAAACTTACAATGTGGTACAACATCACTATTTTTAAATATTTTAAAATTATTTCATCACCTCAAAAGGAAACTCATTAAGTAGTCAGGACCTAACACACCTATGTCCAGACAATTAACAATCACCACTCTGCTTTCTACCTCTATATAGATTTGCCTTTTCTGGAATTTTCACATAAATGGCATCATACTATGTATGACCTTTGGTGTCTGGTTCTTTTCACTTAGCATCATGTTTTGAGGTTCAGTCAAGCTGTAGCACGTATCCGTGATGCATTCCTTCATGGGATGCATACTATTCCATTCTATGTATATGCCACGTTCTGTTTACTCATTTATGTGTTAATGGACATCTGTGTTGTCTCCACCTTTTGGCTATTTTAAATAGTGCTGCTGTGAATCCGGGTGGACAAGGATTTGAGTATCCATTTTCTACTTGTTTGAATATATACCTAGGAATGCGACTCCTGGGTTGTATAATTTTTTTTTTTTTTTTTAGAAAATGCCAAACTGCTTTTTTTCAAACAACGGCTGCATCATTTTATATACCCACAATGCATCGCGGTTCCAATTTCTCTACATCTTTTAAAATTTAATTTTAGAACATTGTTACTATTCCCAAAAGATATCCCACATCCCTTCACAGTTGTCCTCCTACCCCATTCATTCCTCCCTCCTCCTTGGTCCTGGGCAACCATGAACTTATTTTCTGCCTCCACTGATTTGCCCATTCTGAACATTTCATATATATGGGTCCATACAATATGTGCTTGTTTGTGACTAGTGTCACTTAGCACAATGCTTCCTAGGTTCACCCTGTGCTATGAGCGATTACTTTGTTTCTTTTTATTGCTGAATAATATTTTGTTGCATGGACATACCACATTTTATCTATTCATTGGTTGATGCGCATCCTCGTCAACACATATTTTCTGTTTTTAAGAAATTATAGTCACTTTAATGAGTGTGAAATGAAAAGTTCCATATACATTTGATAATAGGATTTTCCATTTTCAAAATATTTTTGTCTTGCTCTGGCCCAGTAGAGTGTTGTCCCGATAAGCCAAGGTTGTGGGTTTGATTCCTTGCTGGGGCACATACAGTAGTCAACCAATGGATACATAAGCTAGTGGAACAAATCAGTCTCTCTCTCTCCCCCCTTCCTCTCTCTCTTTTCCTTTCTCTCTAATCAACAAATTAAGAAATATTTTAGTCTTTCACCATTGTTGATGCTGTGAGATTTTCATAAATGCCCATTCTTCAAATTGAAGAAGTTATTTTCTATTCTTAGTCATTTTTTTACATTTATTATAAAATGGTGTTAAATTTTGTCAAATGCTTTTCTTGCCTTAATTGAAATAATTCATTATCGTGCTTTTTCTTTTGTGCTTTTTCTCCCTTCATCTAACTGTGCGTGCTGAAGGCACTGCAGTGTCTATTAGAGGGTCCAGGAGTCCTGAGCAATGTCATTGGGTTTCTCACAGGTTCCCAATGCTTGGAGAGTGAATGACATACAATATATAGTTATATGTATTTATATATATGTGTCTATATAATTTATTATATTAATATATACTTATACAAATATTTATCTCATGATGGCAGCCATTACACAATAAATTCCTGCCATGATCAAGTTGTTGACATACTCATCTCTAATTCTCATAATAGCTCTGCAAGGTGAGTGGGTCTTTAAATTATTTTTACTACTATTACTACTATGATGACAGTGTTATTATTATTGGCACTTGACACATAAGTGAGTAGAAGCTGAGAGAGTTTCAGTGACTAGTTCTCACAATGCTAAAGATGGACAAAGCTGAGACAAGTTTTGTGACTCTAACTTCCTCCCCTGTCAAAGTAGCCTTTGGATTGGCCATGTTCATGTCAAATGGTTATGCCATGATGCTCTTTAATTTTGCTTGAGTTGCTTCTGACGCCATCCATCTTTTTCAACCTTAAATAGGTGCTTCTGGGAGACCGAAAAAAAAAAAAAATCTGTTACAAGAGCCTTGGTGAAAGCAGTCTAATCTTTTACCTCCTGGAGTCTCCTGTATTTGCATAATGATTTTGACTCCGCTGCCTCTATTCAATCTCTCTCTTCCTCAAGTTCAAGAACAGGCGCAGATATCCACGTGCACACTTTTTCAGGAGTGACCCTTGGCCACATCATTGCTCAGTGTCTTTTGTTTTGTTCATCTGTTCAGGAAGCCTGGCTTTCCAAGGGCTCATTTGCTGGTTAATTGCATTCTCAGATCCTCCAAGAAGGCTGGCGCACCTGCTCTCCCCTTCTCCAGTGCCTTTGATCTCTCCAGCAATATCCGACTTTGATTACGGGGAAATCTTCTGTAACTGTAATACGTGTGTAGAAAGCAACTGAAAACCTCCATTGTGACTATTTTGACCTGAAAGAGAGGCTATTTTAGGTCTGGTGTGTAGTGATAACAAGAAAATAAAACACACACACACAAAACAGAACTTGTCTCTGTCTATAACCCAGTGCAGGAGGTAGATTTTTTTTTAAAGATTTTATTTATTTATTTTCAGAGAGAGGAGAAGGTAGGGAGAAAGAGCAATGTATGGTTGCCCCTCACATGGTCCCCACCGGGGACCTGGCCCGCAACTCAGGCATGTGCCCCAACTGGGAATCGAACCAGGACCCTCTGGCTCCCAGCCCGCGCCCAATCCACCAAGCCACACCAGCTGGGCAGATTTTTTTTTTATTGTTGTACAATTACAGTTGTCCCCATTTTACCCCCATTACTCTCCCCTGCCCGACCCACCCCTCACCTCCAACATTCAACCTCCCTCCACCATTGTCTTTGTCCATGGGTCCTTCATATATGTTCTTTGATGACCCTTCCCCTTCTTTCCCGGGTTATTCGCTTCCTCTTCTCCTCTGGTTACTGTCAGTTTCTTCTTTGTTTCCATGTCTCTGGTTATATTTTGCTAGCTTGTTTGTTTTGTTAATTAGGTTACACTTATAGGTGAGATTATATGGTATTTGTCTTTTACTTCCTGGCGTATGTCACTTGGCATAATGCTCTCTAGTTCCATCCACGTTGTCACAAAGGGTAGGAGTTCCTTCTTTCTTTCTGCTGCGTAGTGTTCCATCGTGTAAATGAACCACAGTTTTTTGATCCACCCATTTACTGATGGGCACTTAGACTGTTTCCAGCATGTGGTTATGAACATTAAACAATTGTTCGTAGCAGTGGGCAATTCCACTGCTATGAACATTGGGGTGCACAGGTTCTTTTGAATTGGTGTTTCAGGATTCTTAAGGCATAATCTCAGCAGTGGAATGGCCAGGTCAAAAGACAGTTCCATTTTTAGTTCTTTTGAGGAAATTCCCTACTGTCTTCCACAGTGGCCGCACCAGTCTGCATTCCTACCAACAGGGTATTAGGGTTCCACAATTTTAAAAACACTGGTCTACTATTAAATTTCTGTTTTCTAAGTGATAATTAAAATTAAGGGGGGAAAACAGAACCATGACTCGATTTCTAAATAATACTAAAGAAAAAGAGAAAATATTAAAAAATCATAAACTAACATGGTATTTAGCATATTCCCCAGATGTAGCAAAATTTAATTCAAAGATGGACTGGTAGTCTATTTCTTGACATCTCACAACTCATATAAACTTCTTGAATGACACTATTTCCCTTTGTGTTCTCACTATCTGCTCCCATATAATCTCACCTTTCACTTCTTTCCACATGCCACCGGACAAATACAGGGTCTGGCACAAATAATGCCCCTGTTTTATTTCAAAGTCATAAGCATGTACTGTATTTTTTGGACTATAAGACGCACCAGACCATAAGACTCATCTAAGTTTTAGAGGAGGAAAATAGGGGAAAATAATTGAAGCAAAAAATGTGGTTAAAATATAGTACCTGCTCCCGCTTCCTGTGACCCCGCTCCACCACCCTCCCCCCACAGTGAGGCAAGTAAGCTACATTCAGACTATAAGACACACCTCCATTTTCCTCCCAAATCTGGCAGGGGTGGGGGGAGTGCATCTTATAGTCCAAAAAATACAGTAATTCTGTAACATAAAAATATTACACTCAAACATACCATAGGACAAGTTAGGTGAAGTGTTCAAATTAAAACTATAAATTATTACACCCATATTATTACCCTACCAACCGCACTCAAGCAGGCCTTACTTCTGCTGGACCCAGTATTTGTTTTAGGGTAAAGGTTGTATTTTTCTTTTATATATACACACACATATATATACATTTATGTATACATATATATATATACATATAAAAGAAATATACAATCACCCCATGCCCCCAAGCACCCCATCATAGGGCCTGGAACAAAGTGAAACCCCAATAATTAAGGAATATATGAATAAACATGCATTTACCAAGGATTGGATATACATCTATTCATTCATTAATTCATCAAGACATTTTGAATTATGCAGGAGCACTATGCCACGTCAAAAATGAAGGTTTAGAACAATTAAATAAAAAGTTACTAAGTCTTGTCAAAGCCTTCACATTGCCATCACTTAAATTCCTCATTATTTATTCATATTTTGTTATGGAAACAAGGTCTTCACATATAAATGCCTATTGTCTTCCAAATCACAATCTGTCAGTGACGACGAGTAGGACAGGTAGAAGGACATTTTTCTGAGGACTGTCACACCGCTTGACAAGTATCCCACGGAAAATATCCTTTTTTCCTTATGAGGTGAATTGCAGATGTGTTCACGCAGGAAAAGTAAATGTTTTATGTGCATCTTCTGGATACTACTTACAAAGGGGCAAACATTTAAAACTTTTGTGTTTTTCCCTTCCTTTGGAAAAGGGAGTTTAATATCTTCATCAAATCATAACATTCAAGCATTAGAAGGGACCTTGGGAGTCAAAGGTTCTAATTCCTTTCTGATATTTGAACCCTTACATATACATATTTGAATAGAGCAAAGACAGTCAATCACCGACTTGTAATTCAACCTGTTCCAATTTGTGTCAACTTCTACAAACAATTTTGGTTTCTTCTCTCAGTTGCCAGAACTAAGACTTATAACAAGCACATGAAAACAACATAGATATTTCATAAGGCTTTGGGTATCACGGTCATTCTAAGCATTCCAAGATTATACTTCCGCCCCAAGTCACTTTTGTTCAATTTCACTGTTGCCTTTTTTTTTTTTTTTAATAAAGACTGTATTTTACTTTTTGGCCAGCCATAAGACTGTTCTGCCAAGCAACAAAGATCTTATTTTATTCAAGCTTCTCCAGAGTTTACTGAAATAATTTAACTATAAATGGGAACTTTCATTTCCAATTTCAGTTTAACCAGATTTTTTATGGTGACTATCCAAAGCCATTAGAGTAATAGTTGTTATTCCTCTACTATTAAATCTTATTTTCAGTCCAGAGGTAATGCATCTTATTTCCCTTTTGGATCTGGGTGTCTCTTGTTCTCTCCGACTCCATAATTAGGCCATCTGTTTCAAAATTAGTCAATGATTGGGGATGTAGCTCGTTTGTTTGTGTGTATTCATCTATTTGTTTATTTTATACCAATGACATTTTTAATATGGCTCTTGCTTGGGGTGAACTGAAATCATTTATTTATCTTCTGAATGAAGAAAAATATCTTCTTCAATGACTATTCTTCTCTTCAGCCATCAAGAGAAAATATGTCTTCCCATTTTCCTTCAAAGCAAAACTCTGTAAGAGTGTCAAAAATGTTAAAAGGTGAAGAGAAGAAAGGAGACTAAGGACCTCACACATGCCATAACATGGGTATATATGACAGAACACAGTAGGCTTTGTTGAAGGGACTAACTCTTTGACTTGTTTAAAAGTACAATTTATCCTTGAAATATGCTGGGGCTGTGGGGCACCAACCACCCACGCTACTGAAAATCCACCCGTGAATTCTGACTCTCCCCAAACTTAAATCGCCAATAGCCGACAGTTGACTGGAAGCCTTACCAACCACATAAAGTTGATTAACACACATTTTGTATGTTGTTTGTATTATATGTGATATTCGTACAATAAAGGAAGCTAGAGACAAGAAAATGTTATTGAGAAAATCATAAAGAAGAGAAAATACATTTATAGTATTTCTTGAAGAAAAGCTGCATATAAGTGGAATTGCATAATTCAAACCTGTGTGGTTCAAGGGTCAACGGTAATCTGAACCTTCTCGCTATTTAAATACTATACAGAAAAAAGTTTAAAAGTTATTTAATTTGGCTACATATTTATAAGTACTCCAAGGGCAACTGTTGGCTCCATAGTAACTGTCATACTACATACTACATAATAACTGTCTGTATTTGGTCAAGTCACTTACACTCTTGATCCTAAATTTAAAAAAAAAAGAGATGATGGGTACTTGTTTTGTTTGTTTGTTTTTTAGCGCTTCTGCTTCACTTTGTGTATTCTCACGATATCTTGGGGCTGTTTTAAGAATTATGATTAAGTTTAAAAAAATCCAGTTTTGCAGACATGAAATTTTATCAGTTAAAACTGAAAATTTATTTCATACATTGTAACTGAAAATATTTCTGACTCCTGGTGTACACAGAAACAGCATTCTATTGTCACTCAAGGAAAAATAGGTGTTTTGCTTTTTCTCCACTTAATTACCATAAAAACTAGTCAGTGATTCTTATAAATGTGAAGATACTAGATTTTGGGGGGTGACATAAAATATGGAGCTTGTAGGATAGGATGGGCAGAGGAGGGCAAAGGGGGGAAATTTGGACAACTGTAATAAAATAACAATAAAAGTGATTTAAAAATCATTATATCTTCTTTTATCCTAAGAAAATGAACCCCCCCCCCAAATCTGGCTGTTGGAAAGCTATATCTATTCATTGTGATACCTGTACTGCGAATTGCCTTCAAATCTGAATTAGTCTAAATAAATGGGTTTGTCCTTGTACATAGTACTTATGTAAAAGTTTGAAAAACATTTTCAGGTGTAAGTTCATATAAATGGGACAAGAAAATAATTCTGTTCTGGTTGTAAGTAGGCTACTTTTGTCAGTGATTTTTCCCACTGCTCTCATATATATAGGGTGTTCTACAGTCACGAGCTGTCTACTTGGTAGATGTAGTATGGTATTGCAGAATTCCATTAGTTAAAACCTTTTAGTTAATTTGCATAGAGACTTTTATAAGTGAGGCCTGAGATTATGTCTGTGTGTGTAATTATATACAGCGGCAGAGAGCAGTGCCCAAGGCAAAGCCATTCATCCCTTACCTAGCTTCCTAGTTAAGAATAATTGACCAATCCAGTATATATTTTTCTTCTTAAATCCAGAAAGAATAAGCTTCCCTGTTTTCTGGCCCTTTGTCACAGAAAAGACATGAAGTGGAAGGTAATTCATCCTGGATGTCATCAGGCTGAACTAATGATAACGTACTTACTTCATTGGAGGGCAAAGTTATGATCCAGCCTTATGTGTTTGTCTAAAGCACAGTGGCACACAAAAGGCCTGTGAGCCGAATCCGGCCCTCCGCCTTGTTTCTACCCTGTGGCAGCGCCAAGCTCTCACTTAACCGTTAAGGAGTAGTTACATGTATACAGTCCTACAATTACACCCGCCCCTTTGAAGGCAGCCACGAGGCTGATGTGGCCCCTGGTGAAAATTAGTTTGGCACCCCTGGTCTAAAGGGTGATTTTTACTGTATAGACAAATTATACCTCAATAATCTATCTTGAAAGAAAATATTAAAGAAGAGCCGAGGCAGAACTTCAGAGGCATCGAGTAAATAGGTATGTATGCAAGAATACAGCCCAATTATGCTCCTGTTTGACCTCTTCTTGGACCATAAACTACCCTTAACCTGTGTGAGCTACACAGGGCTTTCTGCTCCAGAGCGTCCTTGGTGCCAGGGATTCGGACACCCGTGGGCTCTCACTCGGCACTTGAGTACTCACTGGCTAGGAAATGTAGGAAACTCAGCAACTCATATACGTGACAACGCCGGGCCGAAAAGGAACAACAGTGTTTGAAAAAACAAGTATAACTTCTGCCTGTAAAGAGGACAATTTTGAAGCTTATACTACTCCTTCTCATTGCTCCTAAAGTATTTCAGGGGAATGTGATCCCCAGTCCCAACACCAGTAAAGAGTTCCATAATGTGCCTTTATATTGGCTCCTTCTCTCCTTCCTGCCTCACACTTCCACATACCCACTCTCCTAGGGCACAGTTTCTCCAAATCAACAGCGTCCATGTACGCCTTGACTCAGGGTCTTCTTTAAGGGACAACCCAGTCTATGGCAGAGAGGGAGAAATATTAACATGCCATGGGAACTCATTACGTCCTCACTCTTTTTGAACTTTATATATATTATTTAATCAACTTCTACATTAATATGAGTTAAGATTATTATTCCTACTTAATAAGTTCAGCAATTGAAATTTAAAGAGGGTAATATTTCTCAAAGACCACAATTATTAAGTGATCAATCTTTTTGACTTTAAGCTCAGTATTTTTCTGCAAAACTGAATTGTTTCAGACGAAAGTTGATCTTGAACGCATCTAATAGATTGCTCGTCATCTGGCAATTTTACCCCGCCCTTTACAAAAAGTGTGTTCATAGTAAGTATTAGTTTTTTGAAGTAGGTTTTCTCACTGATGCTCCCAATAAAATGCAAGTACACACAATCACCCCATGATTTCTCATATCCGTGGGAGTATTTCATATGTGTTACTGCCCCCAACAGCTTCTGGAACCAACTTGTCTCAACATATAATAGGGCTTTCTTTGTTAGATGCCTACTTTAGGCTTAGCACTGAGCAAACTTACCAATATATATTAGCATCCAGTCTGTCATCTTTTAAAAATATCTAAAAAAACCACTTACAAGCCTGGGAGGAGTTAAATGATTTATTGAAGGTCTCCATTGCTAATAAGTTGTAGAGTGAGGAAGCAATGCCAAGTCCAGCTGGCCCAAATCCCGTACTCTTTCCAAGTTTAAAAATTTACTTACTTTGAATCAAGTATGACAGCATTTGAAGCCAACTGTTAGGAAAGCTATGCCCTATACGGATTTTATTTTATTTTTTTACAACATGAAAGCTGTAACATTATAAAAGGTAAGAACTTGCCATAGCAAGTTAATGTTCCAAATTGTTGGTAGCTAAAATAAATCCAGCCAAATATATGTATTTATCTCAAAATTATCTTATTTCTTATTTGTTGATTAACATTCCAAAATGAAACTATTTGTGATGCAGATAAAACACTTACCAAAGCCAAATACATCTCTCATTTGGTCCCATAAATAAAATAATGAGAGTTGGGGTTTCTCTTTCTTTCCTTCATAAATGGGTCATTTAAAAACCTCCTCCATCCTGTACCCCACTTCAGAGACTTCAAAGAACATTCCTATGAAAATTTGAGTTTCATAACAACCTATGTTGTAGACGATGCAGAGGTTACTATCCCCATTTTACAGAAGAAGAAATGGTTACTCATAAAAGTTAGGGGATTTGTCGAAGAATATAAATGCATTCAGACCTTGAAATGTCATTCATATTTTTTCCAAAGAGCAGTGGTATAAACTACCTCCATACCTTCATAGCTGAAAAGTGATTTACTTGGTATATTAGCAGTTACTGGTATAGCTGTGATATTTTTTGTACCTATGACTATTGTTTCATTTGCAAAGAAATTTCACTGGAAAGGACTGAGTTAAAGGACTGTATAAGGATTGACCATACATTTAAATGGTTAAGGGGGATATGACAGAAATGTGCATCATAGTGGGATTTTAAAAATATAGATGTGTGGGGTCTGAAAAGAAAGGAGTTCTAGTATGAGAGGAAAGGAGGAAGATTGCAACTTTCTGCTATAAGAAAATCAAGAAACTATCAGGCTACTAGCCAGGTAGACAGATTTCCGTCCCACCAACACCATCCTAACCATGATCACCATCATCAATAATTGGACACTTATTATGAACCAGGTAAATGGCTAAACATGGCATTTACATAAGACCCTTTGATTCTTACAGCCACCTACACATTCACTTTTACTATCCCTCAACATTGTCAAGAGCATACGTTCTGTATTTTCTCTCTCTTGGACTCACTGAGGTACGTAACTAGGTGTTGGGTCATCCAGTTACAGTTAAGGCAACAGAAGTTAAGAATGATGATGATGTAGTTTCAAGTTGATTCAGCTTCCTAGAGACCAACTAGGAATCTAAGCTGTGTTCTTAAATCATACGCCACGCTGCCATTTGACACAGAGAATTAGAGAATTCGGCTATAAACAGAAGCAGTAACACCCTGATCTTGCAGCTGGTTTTTCACAGTTTGGGCACGCAGTGAGTTACACAATTCACTGTGCCGCGGTGGCATCCTGGCTTAAATGAGAATACCAGCTACTGCACACCCACCACAAACACAGTTCTGAACACACACACCCCCCCTTTCACCTGCCCCTCCATGCAACCATACATAAGGAATTAATAAACTACCCCTTGCACTTGTCAGGATTTGCTTAACATTTATGTATGACTGAAGTTCTGGATAAGAGAATTAATATCTGTAGTCTAATAAACCTGGGTGAACCAATTGCTGGCTTTCTAAATGGGATATGTTTTCAAGAAATGAAGTAAAACAATTCATTCATTTATCCACAAACCTTCTCAATTGAGTCGGCAACGTGAGAAATGACAGCTTGAGCTATTTAGCCTCCTTTTACATAATATTCACTTAGACTTTAAGTGCCCATAATAGATTTCTTTGTTAGCGTTTTTCATTATCTTTCCTTTATGGTCACTTTTTCATTCAGTTTTCCATCTGGGTGACAGTCCTGGCTGCTAAGATAATTTGAATTAAATTTTCAAGCAAGCTCTTTTTGTACGTGTGTTTGTGAAATGCTGTCAAGTTTTTTTTCCATCTACTCTATTCCTTTACCCACTAATTTAGTGAGTTTATCAAAAAAGCAATGAAGTTTGTCTGGCATTACATGTTCTTTATAAATTTAGCATGGCCCCAGAGAATGTAATCCGCTATTTATTAACAAAGCAAGCAACACAAGGGCACAGGCACACTATTTTTTTTTTTTTAACCACACTCCTCCAGGGAATGACTGCAGAGACAGATTCTTAGTTTGAAAGAGAAATAATGGTCAGTTCTCTCTGAAGGGGTGGGGTCCCTGAGGCAGGAGTTGAGTCTCTTGAAATTCACATTCTCATTTGTTTGAGATTAAATGGGTTTACGAGGGACTATGTCCCTAATGCCTAATGTGAAAGCAAGGACCTTGAAGTGTCACGGGCTGGCATCGGAAATTCTGCAAGCTGGTCGGAGCTGAAGCTCACAGTTGGTCCTGTTGCCACTCTGGGGGCCGGGGAGGCCCTGCCATCTGCCACACATCTGAAATGTTCAGCTTCTAATTGGCTCCAACATAGTATCTTTCTGGCCCGCTTTAGCTCAGTTTCCCTTTAAAAAGCTCGTTTTGTTAAAGAAATTTAGTCATTTAGATTTTTTGTATCTTTGTATCCGAACAGGAAGTATATACCTATGAAGGCAAATAAAGAAAACATTTTGAAAACTGCTGGTATATCAAGGAGGTTTCTGTATGGATTAAATGATGTCTCATATGAAAAAGCTTGTGCAATTTAAGTATTCTCTGCCTAAATTTAGCTAGGAAATGGATTATTTATTTAAAAATAAAAATTTGGAGTTCCACTCAAATAAATTCTGATTTAGCAAGTTAAGAAATGGTAATCTTTTTTTTTAAAGCAGTGAATTTGATAATGATGACCCAAATGCTATACTTTTAGGAAAAACAAAGACAAACAAACTTGTTTTAAAGTGCCATTACATTGGAAGAAATTGTTAATATTAATTATTTAATTTTTATATTAGAATGATCAATTCTAAATATCATTTATGGGTTCACTGAAAAATATATATCAGATCTTTTTTTTCTGCTGTAGTAATATAAGTATTAACATTTATAAAGAGTCCTGGGACTCTTTACAAGAGTGTGACATGCCTGAAAGTAACATATATATATATATATATATAATATTTTTACCATGACACTTGGCCAGAATTCAGTCACATAGCCCGACCTAATTTTGATGGAAAATAAAAGATGCAATCTTCCTCTGAGCCTGGGAAGAAGATTGCTGAGTTAATGCCTCAGTGTCCAACGAGGTCCTGAAATAAACCAGATCTATATATTCCTAAAAGTAAGATTGAACTCACTCTCTGAGTATGACTGGAGCATAAAAAGACTATTCAAGAGACCAGAAGTCATACAAATTACATTCTCAGACCACAATTAAACAAATTTATAAAAGAAATATAGCTGAAAAATCCCTCAAATAATTGAAATTAAATATCATGTTTTCTAAGTAACTGCTGGGTCAAAGAAATTCCAAAATAAATTGAAAATTATTTTAAACTTTACAAAAATGAAAATACAGCTTTTCAAAACATGTAAAATGCAGTAAAAGTGGTATTTAAAGGGAAACTTAGGTCATTACATTTCTATATTAGAAAAGAATAAAGATCTCAAAAAATAATCCAAGCTGTGACCTTATGAAATCTAGAGAAAGAAGAGCTAATAAAGTCTAAAGTGAGCAGAAGACAAGAAATCCAAATAAAAGCAGAAATCAATGAAATTGAAAATAAGAAAACTATAGAGAAAATCAATGAAACCAAAAGCTGATTGATCTTTGAAATGTTCACTGAGATTGATTAATCTTGACCCAAGCAAAGAACAATCAAATGACAGAAGATATAATTGCTAATTTTAGAAATGAAAGATGGCCTTAACTACCTGTACCTTAGCTATTAAAAGATTTTTTATAAAAGAATGCTATGAATAATTCTGTGTCCACAAATTTTATAATTTAGATGAAATGGACCTTTTTTTTTGACACAATCTACCAAAATTCACACAGTAGAGATAGAGATAATTACACAGAGAAATATTTTATGTTCATGCATTGGAAGACTTGATATAGTTAAGATGTCAATTCTCCCCACATTCACGTATAGACTCAACACAATCCAAATTAAAATGCCAACAAGCTACTTTGTAGACATTACTTAACTGATTCTAAAATTTATATGAAAGCCATATCTTCAATAGACGACAAAATATTAAAGAAGAGAACCTAAGTTGGGAAATGTATGTGACACAATTGCACATCTCATTATAAAGATAGGTTATAATGTTTATGAGGCTAGATGATTGTCCTGGCTGGTGTGGCTCAGTGGATTGAGTGCCGGCCTGGGAACCGAATGGTCGCTTGTTTGATTCCCAGTCAGGGCACATGCCTGGGTAGTGGGATGAGAGGCAACCCATCGATGCTTCTCTCACACATGGATGTGTCTCTACCTCTCTTTCTTTCTCCCTCCCACTGTCTCTAAAAATAAATGAATGGAATGCTTTTAAAAAGATACAATGATGAAGACTATGAAGTATTGGTGTGAAAAGAAACATGTAGATTAATAGAACAGATGAGAAATCCCACAGATAGACTAACACAAACATAATCAGCTGATTGACTTCTGACAAAGGCACCAAGACAAAGGTAATTGTCTGGCATCAATGACAAAGGTAATTGATGGAGAAAGGTAGTGTTTGCAATAAATAATGGTTTACCAATTGGATGTCCATAGGCAAAAACAGTCAGACACAGCCCTTACGTTGTATGCCAAAATGAACCCAAAATGGATCACAGACTTAAGTTTAAGATGCAAAACTATAAAACTTTCAGAAGAAAAGAGAAGAGAAAATCTACATGCTCTTGTATTTGGTGATGAGTTTTTTCAAACATGACCAAAAGCAAAGTCCATGAAAAAAAAAATTGATAGGTTGGACTTTATTACAATGAAAACTTCTGCTCTGTTAAAGATCCGGTTAAGAGGATAAAAAAGAGAAGCCACATATTGGGAGAAAATAATGAAAATCTTATCTGATATAGGTTTTGTATGCAGAATGTAAAAAAAAAAAACACTTAAAACTCAACAATAAGAAAACAAACTCAATTTAAAAATGGGCAATTATTTGAATGGCCACCTAACCAAAGAAGATATACAGCTGGCAGATAAGATATGAAAATATATTTACATATGAAAATACATCTAACATTATTTGTTATTAGGGAAAATACAAACTAAAGCAATGAATTAGCACTCTGTGCCTTAGGATGGCTCAGATCTAGCCCATAAAAAGTGACAGCGCTGGTGGCCAGTGGGGATGCAGCAAAAACTCTGACTCATTCCTACTAGGGACAGAGAAGTCATTTTAGAAAACAGTTCAGGTGTTTCTTTTAAAGATAAACATAGATTTGCCATAGAATCCATCAATCCTGTATCTATTTATTCACCCATCTTATTTGGAATCTGTGTCCACATGAAAACACATGTGTGATTATTTGTAGCAGTTCTATTAATAATTGTCCTAAACTGGAAATAACCAAGACGTCCTTCAATAGGTGAATAGATCACAGTAAAAAGACTGTGTGTGGTGCACACATAACAATAGAATACCACTGCCACCAACAGCAAACAATGCTATCAAGCTATGCAGAGATGATCGAATCTTAAATTTATATTGCTAATTGAAAGAAACCTGCCTTAAAAGACTTCATGCTGCATGGCTGCCATTTATATGACTTTCTGGAAAAGGAAAAATTGTAGAGAGTGTAAACAAATCACTGGTTGCAGAGGTTCAGCTGGAGAGGCCGAAATGCGTGAACCACAGAGGAGTTTTTAGAGTAGTGCGTTTATTTTACACAATACTGAATATTGCAGTCGAGACACTATGCACATGTCAAAAGCCACAGACCTATACAGAAGAAAGTGTGAATGTTAAAGTATGCAAATTTTTTAAACATTATTTATTTGGGCGATCAAGAGATCTCCGAACAGAATGCAAATTGTCACAAAAGAACCAAACTGCACTACAAATAAATGATGACCTCCATAACTTCAGGAAATGATCAGAGTCTGTAAGACTGAAGGCAACATGGAATGCGCACAGCACTGTAGTCTTGTTAACAAAGTTATTTCTCATTGCTGTACAGATTAAAAATTATGAAATCACTAGACATGTACAAGGAAATTGAACAATTAAGGGAATGAATGGCAGATGGTAAAAGACAGTTTCTCACTTTTGTAGTGACAGGTTATAGACAAGCCAGGGAGAATGTCTGAGGGATCCATATGGTAATGGATTAAACGGGAAACAACCGTATGGAACCACGTTTAGGTTCATATAGATACAGATGGTTACATACAGAAATATGTATAAATATGTGTATCTATGTGGATTAGTATATACACACTTACTTCTTTACTCTCCCGCAGGAAAGAGCCTTGAAGAAATGATACCTCAATAGCGAGGAGCGCATCTAGCACACCGATTTTGATTTTTAATCGCATTCGCTACTATGAAACACCAGGGCTCATTTGCAGAAACCAGTGATTCTAGGACTAGAACTGGAAATATACAACCTGAGCCTGGAGTATCTTGTTGTAGCAAAAAGTCAGGAGGAACTCAAAAATGAAAACAACAACAATAAAAAAAACATTGAGGGGCGTGTCCAAAGGACACAGGAGCCAACAGAAGGAAGCTCCCAATGACCAAAGACAGAACAATTTAAGCGCCAATAAAAAGTAGAATTGGATTGTAATTGAAAGTATAAAATATACCTCCACGAGTCTATACTGATATGAGTAAACTGATATAAATACATGTAAAAGGGGTAGAAAGGGTAGAAAGAGTAATGGAGAAATCTCCCACATACTTCATCAGCCAGGTGGTAACTATCGGCAACAGCAATTAGTAGCCTAGGCTTTCAATATGATGTGATGAAAACGACATGTCAGCTCTGTTACCTCCCTTCCCAAAACCCTTAGACCCAATCTAAGGAGGAAAATGTCAGACAAATACCATGTAAGGCACTGTCTAAACAATAGTACCCAACCAGACAAGGCTAGGTAAGTCTCAGACAATGTCACGGCCAAGAGGAACCGAGTAAGATATGATGACTGAATGCAACGTATGCAAGGTGGAATCCTAGCTGGGATCCTGCAAAAACATTGACAACAAAAAGCATTTATTAAAAATAAAACAGTGCTCACTTTGACAGCATGTATACTAAAGGCAAAACAAAATTGAAAAACTAAGAAAATTTGAATAAAGCTTGAGCTTTAATGAATAATAATTCATCAATGTGCAGATATTAATTGTGACTAATGTACCCTATTAATGTCAGATGCTATTAATAGGGTGGAACTGGTTGTGTGGTATATGGAGACTTCAGAAGTTTTCTGTAAATATAGACCCATTCTAAAATAAAGTGTATTAAAATGAACACGCTCTTTATTTCATTCTGTCTGGAGCATTTATAACATAGCTCGCTGAAACTAAATTTGTATCTTCTGGCCATTTTATCCTTGACATCCTCTCTCCTTTCTTTTTCTGTAATTAATATGACCTGCAAATACCCATTTGCAGGGAGACCGCTAATTACAGATCGTAGAATGAGACTAGAGCTTAAAACGCACAATTGGGCCAGATTGAGGACAGGCCACCCGTACAACTTCTCCATGGGCCTGTGTCCCATCGCAGATGGCAGCAGAGCACAGTCAGTCACCAGAAGAAAGAGCTGGAGTTTGATCAAATACATGCAAATTGGGCAGCGTCTGAGAGAAAGGACAGTGGCTGGTGGATCTCTCTGTCTCAGAGGACCCTGCCCTGTGACCAGAATCCCTCCCTCTGGGCTGGTGACACCTAAGAAGAAAGGATCTGAACTAACAGCTGGTTTCAGGGTCTACATAGGCAGAATGAGGCCCTTGGAGTGGAGGGGAGGTCAGGGCCGTGACTGCAGAAGAGTCCTGGTGTGACTCATAGTGGCCAGTCATGCTGTGTGTGACTCCGAATGAGTGACTTTGCTCCCCTGTGCCACAGTTTCACCTGAATAAAACGGGATAAGTGGGGGGAGGATGCATTCTACAAGCACTTTCCTGTCAGTGGTCCTCAGCAGTCCTGCTGGTAGAGAAAGGTCTGAGCATTTAAGTATATAATCGAGGCTAAACGTGCCTTAAGTGACCAGCTGCAGTAGTTGTTCAAGATGCAAAGAGACAAAGGTTAGGCAGGTAGTGTTACGGTCAAATGAGCCTGCTATGCTACCCACGCAGTATTCAAAACCTAACCATGTGCTTAATAATTAATACATCAAAGCATTCTGCATGGAGCTCAGAGGGTCTGCCTAGTGTGATGAATAAAGATGATTGTTACATCTCCTATCTTTCATATGTGGTCATTTGAAAAATATATGAATAGAAACATATATTCTTAAATAAGTATGTCCTTTCTACAATTCTGTACCTTTAAGCCAGCCCACAGTCCAGACTTCTGACAATTTTTGATCTTTGTTAAACTTGGTACGTTTGTACCCAAAAATCCAGCCCAAGTTGAAAATCAGGTCAGATAACATATTGTCCTCTCAAAATCTTTACCTTCAATATTTAGGTAAAAGCAGCTCCCAAGTAGAAACATGTTACCTATGTAACCTTCCTAATGGTATGCCTTTGTGGTTCCTTTATATCTCCAAGCCCCTTTATACTGTTAACTTCAGTTTTCCATGTTTTATTAAAACATTTGAAGTATTTCCACCAAGTCCCCAAGTATTTCCTGGGAGAGAAGCACAATGCAGACCGTTTCAATGGCAATTTATCTACCTCTTTATTATTACGATCTACACATTTTGAGACACTGGTAGGATGAAGATTAAAAGATCAAGTGCCACTGATCAACTCAGATATCAAAGATTAAATTCATCAGGAGAAGATTGCTTGTCCTTTTATCTGAATTCTGAGCAAGGTCTTTCCATCAGCTGCTATTTTGCATGGATGAACAGTTTCCAAGGAATACACTGTATCTATCACACAAACTGCTTTTTATAGGCTGCCTGAGGTAGTCAGTGCTCTAATGACTTTAGACCAAACAAACCCCCGACATAATCACATTAGAAACAGATGTTTCCCTATATGATCCTGTGATTAAATCAGGGAAAATTATATTATCATGCTTTCTTAAAAAAATTGTTAACTTGGTTTTTTTTTTAAAGAAATCCCACTCTAGTACCAAATCCTTTTTGTCATTCCCAATGAACTCTTTGGTACCAGCCATGTCACCATAACTGTGTTACGTTTTGTTTTTGATTATGTTACACAAATAATTTAAAACCCATTATTTTAGGTTACTCCCATTATTAAAATGAGGCGGGCCTCATGCAAAACCATAATGAATTTTGTGAGTGTCAGTAGAAAAGAATGAGGTAAAACAGTAACCATGACATATATATGTTTGCATAATGTTTTTCAACACCTTTAAATTCTGTATTCTCAAAGGCAGCCGTACAGATTTAAAATGAATACAACATAAAATTTCAGAACTCTTTGTAGAGTTGCAGGCACCACAGTGACAGAGATCATGTGGCACTTTTCAAATAAACTTGCATACAAAGTCAGGGAGATGGTTTAGGGACATAAAAACTGCACAGGGACCGGCTTTGACATTTCTCCCCCTTTCCAGAAAATACTCAAAACTCAGAGAACACACACACACACACACACACGAAGGTAAATGTAATTTTTTTAATTGAAAATATCCCCTACATGGTTTTATGAATTAGTGGGCTTTTGGGGAAATATCAAGGGGTCCATTATCTGGCTGAGAGTTAGCACCATCAAAACAACCATCTTTCCTTGTGCAAGCAGGACAGAAGGAGATAAAAGGCAGGGAAAGAAGGAAGGAAGGAAGGAAGGAAGGAAGGAAGGAAGGAAGGAAGGAAGGAAGGAAATAGGAGTCTATTGTGATGGAAGACTATTTGACTTTGAGTGGTGGGAACACAATGCAATATAGAGATGAGGTATCATAGACCTGTATACTTAAAACCTATATAGTTTTATTAACCAATGTCACTCCAAAAACTTAATTAAAAAGAAAAAAAAAGCTAGCTCTCCCAAAGGCAAGCTTAGTGTTCAATATCTTTGGAATATTTTTTGAATTAGAGCTATACCTACCCTCTCACGCCTCTGTAAAGATTGAGTCACTCAAACATTATATAGTAAAATTTTTCACATCACAACTAAGTTGTGTGGGGAAAAAAACATAATTTTTTTATCTTGCTCTATATCCCCACGTTTATTTTTTAATCAGAGATAACTGAGACAGTGCAGATATACTTAAAATTATAGGTTTTTCTCACTCGTTTTATTTACTTTGTACTTTTTATTCCTTTTCAACCCATTTATGTATTTAATCAAGTATTTATTCCATAATTCACTTAATCATTTATATCACTATTAATTTATAGTTAAGCACTCTCTATTCATAATCCATCACCATTGATATTTATTTTAGTGCTCATTTTGACCCCAGATCTACTTATTGAGAACTCTTTGAGGTTGGATCTTGTGTCCTATTAACATACTTTTTTTTTAAAGATCATTTATTTCCTGGCAATGAGAAGGTGCAAGCTTAAATCAAGCTTTGTGTTTTCCCTTCTCCACCTTTGGATTCATCGTTTTCTGAAAAAAGGGTCTGTTTCTTTTTTTTGGAGAATGGAATTTAGAAGCCGTGATCTGGACACTGGATGTGCTCATTGCTTCTGGGGTGTCACTGCTTCTAGGCCCATCAAGAGAATAAAGTCCCTGGCTGGTGTAGCTCAGTGGATTGAGCATTGGCTGTGAACCAAAGGGTTACCAGTTCGATTCCCAATCAGGGCACATGCCTGGGCTGCAGGCAAGTCCCCAGTAGGGGCCATGTGAGAGGCAACCACACATTGATGTTTCTTTCCCCCTCTTACTCCTTCCCTTCCCCTCTCTCTAAAAATAAATAAATAAACTCTTTAAAAAAGAGAGAATAAAGTTAGAAAAATATATATGTACACACATATCTATATGTGCATATATCAATATTTGTTTTTATATATCTCTTTATCTATCTATTAAAATAAATATAAATTTACACTGATATATATGACTAATTTACAAACACAAGATCCATTCTACTATTTCCCTTATTTGGAGTATCTCTGTCAACAGAGAAATACAGCATGCAGTAGCTACATGATATTCACTTATTTCTTTCCACATTAGGATAAAAATAAAGTCATTTCAGAATTGTGAAATAGTACCTCTTGATAAACACATTTGTAAGGACATCAGGATACTGACATGTGCTTTTAGTATTTTTAGCTTTATGTATTTTGACAAAACACTCTTTTTTCATTGTTATTCGGGTTAGGTGCCCTTCTTCCTCACTTCTTTAAATATGTCATTTATTGATAATGCAATTAGGTAAATTTCCCACAAACTTCATTAAACTCTGAGGAACCCCTCAATAAACTGGTTGAATCTATTATTAGCTAGGAGAAGTTTGTGTAGATTTGAAGGGGGTCAGATTTTCTGCATAGTTCAACATGGTATCTGTGAATTAAAATCGTTTTTGTTCTTCTTTTCTAACCTGTATGCTTTTTTTCTTTCCTTTTTCTTACTCTATTGCACTGGCTAGAATTTCTAGTGTGATGTAAATTAAAAAGGGAAGAGCATGTCTTTACTTTGTTACCATACCTGCAGAGAAACATCCGGTCTGTCACCATGGATTATGATGGTGATCATAGGTGCACTTTGTTAGGTTTCTCATTTTTTAATGTGCCTGGAGGTTTTTTTGACAGTTAAGCATATGGCACAGAGCAGCAAATACTAAAGTAAATGTTTTCTAAAAGCTTTATTTATGAGTACATCGTTTCTTTTGCTTGGCTTTGGAGAGTGGATTTGTATGGATGTATTCAAGGACTAGACTAGGTTTGATGTTTTTATGGCATTGGGGTCAGGGAGGAACCTCTGGGCTGAATGTCATCATTGGGTCCTGGCTCACTCCACCAGGACTGCCATTTGAAAGGAAATATGGAAAGACAATGAAAGTTATGGTCGGAATACTCTCTAGCTATTGCCTTTAAGAGGTGGAGTTTTTTTTTTTTTTAACTTAAACCTAGGCTAGGTGTGCTCCTTGCTTTTGCTAATACTAAAAGAAAATATTGGCCTTAGGCCTCAAAAGACATTGTAATTTCCACTCTTACTGCTCATGGAAACTGCAGCAACTACTATGTGTAGGAGACCAGGCTATTCTGCTATGAAATGAGTGACGTGCGGCCTAACTCTCCTCCCCTCTGACCAACAGTCAGACAATGGCCAGCCAACTGTCAAATCTGTGAAAGAGGGCTTTGGCCCCTGGTTGAAGGCAAATGCATGAGCACATCCAGACAAAACCAGCTCAGTTGAATTGCCAGATCTGCAGAACTTCCCACAGGCCTGGATGATAGAGTCAAAATATCCTCTCATTTCCTCCTATATCAACATGTAGAATTAGAATGACTTTCCTCCCCATATCGGATTATAAATTCTTTACGGTTCATCTACTTTTTCCCTAGTCTGTGCCTCTTATATCTTGATTATTGAGAGAAGAATTTGTAATACTGAAAACTCTAGTATTTAGCCCCAGAGTCTGCTTTCAAGGTAATTGATTTCCTGTGCACAGATCTGTCTATAAAATTTGAAATTCAGATATTAGCAATGGACCATATGTCTGAGCTCGATGCCCCACAGCAGTAAAAGCATTGATTTAAATGGGTGGAGAAAGCTGGAAATACATAGACTAATGATTCAAGGAGCATTGATTCAATATCACATAAGTATTACACATTTTATCATTTACTAACCACAGTGATCCCTTTCAATCTTCTTTAGGTATATCTATCACTAATTCATGACTTTCTATTCTACTGTCTCCTAACTTGATCTCACCTTGTTGCAGATATTTATTCCCATAGAGTCTTACATATTTTTGAAATATCTGAAAGGATTAATAGTTAGCAGGGTATTTTGTTACCTATATTTCCTCCATTAGTAAGTGACAGTTCTTTACACCAAATATTTGGAATCTTATCATTGCTTTTGTTCTACTGATAGAAACTCCTTAAGTGAAATATAGATTTGTGTTATCTAAAAAGGCATAAATGAAAAAAAGGAGTTGTTAGTTTTCCAGTACTTTATCAAGGGCACACACTTTACAAACATCTACTCAGTGTCGACTAAGAAAAACAAGTATTTCCTTCGAAAGTCCCACAGTAGCTTCGGGGTAAAGTCCAGACTGCTTGTTTTGTGGGGCCCTGTAATATCAGCTGCTGACAAACTCACTAACATTACGCTAAGTCCTCAAAAGTGCATTCATTCCCCTACACACTACACTTCGTAGAGTGAACATCCAGGGTGTGCAAGAGGAGGTTTACAGTTGTCTTTATGGAAAACAATGCAATAATTAATAAAGAATAATAATGTAAGTAGAAACTCTGTGTCTCACATACTCACAACCATAAACCTATTTTCGCCCAACCCTGTATATATCCACATGCATTTCATCATGGTGCTATTCTCTACCTTGTCTCATTTGACTGGGTCCACACCTATCGTCAAAATAAAATCCTTTGCACCCACCTTTGACTTCCTCAGACCCACAATAAACTATTTTTATGCGACATGAGAGCACTGGTACAGGGCTCTATAAATGTATAGTGCACAGCATGGGGATTGTTAATTCACAGGTTAGATTCATTTACGCACTGAGGCCTTGTCACTTAGGGAATACCTGGAACCCTGCAGCCCTGTTATTTTATAAAGTTAGAAGAACCGAGGCCATGACTACATGACTTTGATTCTTTCTATTGTCTCATAGATCTCAACACCTGATTTAACAACATTAATGGATGCCTGGTGAGGGAGTTAGTTTGTGCATTATGTATGGGTTGGCCCAAAAGTCCACTTAGTTTTTTCCATAAAATAAAAAGATATATTTTTTCATTTTCACCAATAACTACTGGTTTGGATATTTGCAGTATGTCGCCTTTCTGCTGCTATGGGTTTCTAGTGGGTAGAGGCCAGGGGTGCTGCTAAACCTCTTCCAGTGCATAAGACAGCCCCACAGCCAAGAATTGTTTGACCAAAATGTCAATAGCATCAAGAAACTTCACAAACCATGTTTGACATGTTTGATCAGTCACAGCACCTTCCCCATACACCGCACAAAAAATTTGTTTTTCGTGTTTCAGTTGTGTTTTTACCTTTCTTGAAATAATAAAGCATAATATGCTGAAAATGTCGCATATTTTCTTCCATCTTCACTATTAAAATGGCTGCACAAAAATTCACCAATTTTGTTAAGTTTTTAAAATGCATGCTGATGTGACAGCTGTCACAATACAATCTAACAAGTTGTTTTAAATGAAGTTAAAGACAACTAAGCACTACTAGAGCCATCATACGGAAAAAACTAAACACATTTTTTTTTGTTAACCCAATATATAAGTAATGAACAAAACATATTAAATACAGTTCCTGCTTCGTAGCACTAATGGATCATTGATGAAGAATAGATATCAAAACAGATCATTTCTTTACAAAATAAACACAGAACTTTAATTAGAAAGTTCTATGGAGAAAAATACATTAAGAGCTTTATTTGTAAAAGAGAACTATCCAAACATAGCATACAGAAAGCTCAACAATATTTGGGTAATGTCAAATGTAGTATCTAGTGAAGCAAAAACAAATTCAAAACACACACAGAACTTTAGATACAAGTATATATCACAGGTCTAAGACATACGACCTTAAAATGTACAATAAAATTTTAATACATAGGGAATAAATATTACGGTTGTACCACATGAATTGCTAAGTTCATGTTTTAATTAAGTGAGTTTTATCATCTTTCATCACTCTGTATGCATTAAGGCTAAAGACTGTTCAGAGCATGCTGTCTTTAGTAGTAGAAAATCATTAAGTTCATGCAGCAGTCATTGCTAATAGTTAATAATCTTTTCTTCAAAACCACTCTACAGACATTTATGAAACAGTTGCTATGCAGAATGCTTGGTGGTGAGTGCTAGGTATTTAGTCCGATTATAGGAATGGAAAAATAGTGGTGGGACCTTATTTCTATCTCAGGTGTGAGAGGCCTAAAACATTCTGAACATGAGCCTACCCAATGCTGGCATCCTGCAGAAGTCTGACAGGTTCTATCCCTTCAAAATGTCATCAGTAAGAAAGGAATCCATATCTATGAACCAAGGTTAGGTGATGGGGAAGGTAACATGTCCCCAAACCAAGTACAAATCACCATAAATCTAAAATCAAACATGGTTGATCACCGATAAATTGGAATTCAAAAGTCAGAGACCATCTGAGTTGTGCAGTTATCATGGACTGGCAAGAAAGCCAGACAAAGGAAAATAGGAAACATGTGCTGAGTTTCAGGTAAGAAGAAAAGGCTCTTTATGAGGCACTAGAGCCTTCTCCTTGCAAGTGTGTTCCCACTTGTCATTAAATAATTAAGGCTCCACGATTTGTCACTTATGAATACAAAGCAAAGAGAACATTATAGGTCAAACAAAAATATTAACATTAGCAAAATGCCATCTGCTAATTGCAGGTGTTAGATTATGGTGGATTCTTCTGTTGTTTCCACCAGTTAAATATAGAAATAGAACTTACTTGGCATCAAAGACACAGGAATTAAGAGTTACCCCACTAGAACACTTAGTGCATATATTGTTGTTTGCCTGATTTCTGTCCCCCCATAACTGGAAAGAACCTATGGTTTTCACCACCAGTCTAATGAACTCTCCTAATGAACTCTCAATCCATGAAGTCTGAGAGAAGCTTCCACCCTACACCGACCCCACTCTTTTAAGTAAATGACCTAGACATGAAAAATCAAAGTCTGATGCAGACATAGAAATTGATGCTGAAAGAGTCTAGGTGCTATGAACTAAATATTTTGCTCCACCCGCCACCAATATTTATATACTGAAGCCATTATGCCCTACATGATGGTATTTGGAGCCAAGACCAGCCCTGGCTGGTGTGGCTCAGTCAGTCAGTTGAGCCCCATCCCAGAGAAGGGCCTTTGGGAGGTAACTGGGCATGAGGGTGGCATCGTTTTAAGAAGAGACATGAGCCCTGGCTAGTGTAGCTCAGTGGATTGAGCATGGGCCTGTGAACCAAAGGGTCACCAGTTCAATTTCCAATCAAGGCACATGCCTGGTTGTGGGCCAGGTCCCCAGTAGGGGGTGAGGGAGAGGCAACCACACATTGATGTTTCTCTTTTTCCTTCCCTTCCTCTCTCTCTAAAAATAAATAAATCAATCCTTAAAAAGAAAAGAAAAGAACAAGAAGAAGAAGAGCCCTGGTTAGTGTGGCTCAGTGGATTGAGTCAGACTGTGAAGCAGAGGGTCACCAGTTCGATTCCCAGTTGGCACACATGCCTGGGTTGCAGGCCAGGTCCTCAGCAGGGGGCACACAAGAGACGACCACACATTGAAGTTTCTCTCCCTTTCTTTCTCCTTCCCTTCCCCTCTCTCTAAAAATAAATAAATAAATAAATATTTAAAATTAATTAATTAATTAAAAAAGAAGAGACATGAGAGAACTTGCTCTATGTCTCCCTGCAATTTGAGAACATAGTAGGACTGCATCCATCTGAAAACCAGAAGAGGGCTCTCACCAGAACCTGATGATGTCGGCACCCTGACCTGAGACGTTCCAGTCTCCACAACGATGAGAAATAAATTTTTGTTTAGGGAACATAATTGGTGCTATTTGTCAGGCAGCCCAAGTTGACTAAGACATTCAGCAAAATAAAACAAAATAATATGCTACTCAGAGATGAAAACTCTTGCAGCCTGAAATTTGATATCCATTTTCCCATTGTCAGAAAAAGCCATTGAAGGTGCCATGCATAGCATTTAGGGGTGATGAAATAAACAGTGGTGCTGCTATTTGTGTAAGTGGCCCAAATTGTGCCCCGCCCCTGTATCTATTCCTCTTGATGATGTTGGTTTACAGCTCCCACAGCCAACACAAGTCAACTACCTCAACCTCTTTAATCTAGGTTGGCCTTCTGACATTCTTTGACTAATATAATTTATCATAAATATCATGCTAAGCTTTAGGCTTTATTTCTTGCTCTTGGAACCTCACCAGAGTCACGTGATCAGGCCTGGGCTCAGTTTGCTGGATGCTGGGCATGTGACCCAGTCACGTGCATAGCATTAGCTGGTAGCAAGAGAACTGCAAGAAGCAAAGCCACCTAGCTGAGTCACAGCAAAACCACTGACCAAAAGGCGAGGTCAGCTAAGATGGGAACTACCCAGCCATACAGACCAAATTACAGACCTACATACATAACCATGAGCTGTGCAAATGTTCATTCTTTCAACCAGCAAGTCTGGGGTAGTTTATTGCACATTAAAAACCTATACTTTGGTCAATGTAGTAGGAGAGACATCAAGTCTGGATGTTATTGCTTAACCCCTGCATCCAGCTAGCTGCCCTTTGACTTTTTAGTTTTCTTAATGAATCAAATTCTTTTTCTCCTTAATTTAGTATAAATTGGATTTTTTCTGACAATTGAAACAGAAAAAGAGTCCTTGTTGACTAACATACTAACCAATGTGCGTGCTCCTAGCTTCTATCCCTTCAATTTATTTTACCCCCTGTGGATATGAACATATTACTCTGCTGTATAAAACACCTATATACCTCTTTCTCTCTTTTTCATTATATTTGAAAGTCTTTACATGATCCTTTTAAGTTGATATGCTCTATAGGTTTTGACAGTAATTGGTTGTCACACACCCCACACTCTAAGAATGCCATCTCACTCACTGTCATTAAAACACCTCAAAAACTCTTAACTCACCACCATACGTTTTATGCCTAGTATTCTCTTTGCCAGAAATGTCCTCTCCCCTTTGTCTTCCTTCCTAAGTCCTCCTTATTTTTTAAGAATTGTCTCCTTTAGCAAATATTTCATAAGCATAGTCTTTGTAAGGAGATCATCACCTGTGCTCTGATGTAGTGACAGCTTTGGAGCTCTCTGATGATGCTATAATCAGGAGACTGATAGATGGATTTCTTTCTCCCCAGGACTTGGACCCGGGCTCACAGTATAGCAGGTGTTCAGTGTGCTTTGATGAACACACCTACACATATGATCGAAAGACTTTGTTCACGATATTTAGCACTCTGTGTATTCTTTATGAGATTTAACAGTTTTATTTATTTATTCACAGATAAAATGCTGTTATTTTTATTATTTAAGGTTTATTTTATTCTTATTCTAGGATATGCTCATTGCGTTTTAGAAATGGAAAAGGGAGAGAGGGAGAGAGAGACATCGATGTAAGAGAGAGAAATGTTGATTGCTTGCCTCCCACATGCATCCCAACCAGGGATCAAACCCGAAACCTAGGCACATGCCCTGCCTGACCTGACCTGACCTGACCTGACCTGGAATCGAACCGGCAAACTTTTGGTATATGGGATGATGCTCCAACCAACTTAGTCATGCAGGCCAGGGCTATTTTTATCATTTTTAATTATACTAAATTTATTGGGGTAACATTGCTTAATAAGATTATATAAGTTTCAAGTGAACAATTCTATGACACGAAACCTATGCACTAAAATTTTAAAGTACAACTTGAGTGCATGATTCAGCCATTCCCTTTCCTTCCCAATTAAAATGGTTAATCAAATATTAATAAAAACTACCTAACAATTAAACTCCAGAATAGGTTAAAATTTTAATACAAATGAAAAGGTATTTGGAGGATGGTCAAGGAAGGATATCTATGACATAGAAATTGACAGGGGCATTTATTAATTGTATACATATAAATACATTACAAGAGCCAAAAAGATCTCATATAAAATCCAAGGGTTAATTACTCTCTGCCTGTGGGTCCTTGAGCTGTCCTTGTATGATTGTGCTGGATGTTTCTTATTTTGCATTCTTATTTTCATATAAATCAACATCTGCCCTTTAATTAGGATACTATATATTCTTCACACTTAAGGTTTTTAGTAATTTCACCAAATGTCCCAGGTTGATTTCATTTTTATAACTTCACAGAATTAGATTTTTCCAAAGTTTAATGCCTTACAGTGTTATGCCCTTGAAAACATTTCCTTTTATATGAAATTTGAGAAGTCTTTTGAGATGGCTAGATTAGTGTTAAGTGGAGGTAGCACACATCCAAAAACATCACCTTCAAGGGACAATTCCCATGTGGATATCGGCATAAAGTAATAAGGAAGAAAACTGGCACTTTTGACTAATTTAATAAAGTAGCCAACAAATGGTAAAAAATGATATTTTCAGCACTCAGGGCTAAAATTAAACTCTGTATTTCATACTATCTGAATATCTAGCGTACTTTCTGAAATGGGGTTGTACTTATTTTTAAAGTTCACATACGTTCATTAAATTCTGTTAAAAAATATAAAGTATACACATCGCTACCCATAAAATAGAGATTCAAATGATTTGATTTTATCTTTTCAAAGGTTTTCAAATTTCCTTTGTTGAAATGAAGTTGTCAAAAAACAGCAAATAGTCTTTACTTATAACCAAAACAGATCAGTGTGGCTAATTTACAGTTGCTGATGACTCACTGAAAGCATAAATCCCATTTTTAAGAAAAATTTTATTGTATGATATGGATTCACTAAGAGAGCCTTTATTTCTATTGGATTATGAGAACTATTTCATATTAAATTGTAAGTTTGCAGAATAGTGGTTGTATCTTTTGTCACTGACCCCCTCCATGTGCTTTCCACAGCAGAAGTATCTGAAAATGCAAGCTGAATAACACTAAATGTCTTATTTTCCCCAAATCTGAAACTATTCAGTAACAGTTGAGTGACACTTTGAAGTGAGACTAGGTTTGTTTCAAGCACCTTGGGGAATGTTCTTGAAATTACTAAGTCTGTTTCCTCAACTACAAAGTGAATACAATAGCACATACATTGCCCATAGTACAAGGCCGTTTTAAAAATACACAGAAAGTGGCTCAGTTGGTTGGAGTGTCGTCCGGTAGACAGAAAGGTCACTGGTTCGATGCCTGATCTGGGCACATACTCATATCACAGGGTAGATCCCCAGCTGGGGTATGTACTGGAGGCAACCAATCGATGTTTTTCTCTCACATCAATGTTCACTCTCTCTCCATCTTCCTCTTTCTATAAAAGCAATGAAGGAATGCCCTCAGGAGAGGATTTTTAAAAAAAAAAACCTACACAGATATAAGAACTGTTACTACTTTGAAATACACAATGCCTTATCACATGAAAAAAGATATCAACCTTGAAACATTAGATGGCATTTCTGTCTCTCCTTACGTCTGTGAGTAATGCAATATTTCTCCTAACATTGGCAAAACAAGGGATGCAAATGGTAAAGCCAAGCAAATGCACCAGATTGTGACTTTTTCTTTTATAAAATATGTCACTCATTTTGGTGCATCTACATATACTATATATGTGTGTGTATATATGTATATCCATATATTTATATACATATATATACACACATACACACACACATTTATATTCTCAGATAGAGAAAGAGTGTGTCTGTGGATCAACAGCATTCGAGGGCGCGGCTTCTTATTTCAGAGGACAGCTATAGGAATCAAATGATGCAGGGCACTGATGCTCCCAGAGGCTTTATCAACCCAGCAAGTGCTGAATATGCACAGTTATTGCTGAGACAATTATTGCTAATATTTATTTGAAGACCCCAACTCAGTGCTGAAATGAAATAAGAAAAATCAAGCAATTGAATATAGAAGAATTAAGGCTGAATCTTAAGTCCTAAGAAGAAACTAAAAATTAAATAAATACATATAAGAAATCATTTTAAAAATTAAAATTAATAGATGAGTATGGAATCATCATGCTGCCCAACTATAATGTTGAAAATTGCCAAGTCAGATAATAGCACAATAAAAGACTAGGCTTCTGGTTCAATGACACACTTAATTAATCACCTACAATGCAGTATTTCCCACATTCTCATAAAAGTATCTACATATTCATAAAAATAAGGCATATACATTTGAAAAATAAATATTAATACCTCAGAGCAAGCACTAATAATCTAATGCCATAACTAGAAAGGATCCTATGCAACAGACATATTATGACTAAAAATTACTCAGTCATGGCCACATGAAATTGAAGTCTTCCCAAGACATGAAGGTAAGTTGGTTTATATTTACTCTATCACTTGTCCTTGTCAACAACCAACAAAAAAGTGGAGAGTCCCCTAACCTATACGAGGCTTATAGTGCAGGTGCCTGGCACCTTGTCATACCTCCTCAGGGGCCCCCATGATGACCTACACAAAGACAAGTTCATTAAGAAGAGGGGACCGCTCTCATCTTGCAAAAGTTTCTCTGAAAAGCTGAATCTAGAACTTATAATTTATTTATTTTTGCTTGATACTTGCTGCTACAGAATAGACTCCCATTTATAACTGCCTTTTAATTATAAAATAATAATGTAATGGAACATTTTATTCAAAGCATATTCAAAAAACATAGTGCCATGGGCCTATTTTCTATCTCGATCTCTCTTGTCTTGCTAGAACGAGCCCCATTATCTTTCTGGAAAAAATACAATAGTTTAACCATGTAGGAAATGACCAGAGCTACCCACAAACACCAAATTATTCCGAACAGAAATGTCCATTTCCAGCTCATTAACTCAATATTCTACCCTTGTCTGACTTTCCAACACAGACGCTTCTGCCCAACTGCAAGGGGCATGAAAGAGTTTCAAGGCTAATGCAGTCATTATAGAACAGATGACATTTTACAGCTCACTCCAAAATAAATATTTCCTTTGAAAGGAGAAACAAAAAGGAGGTACAGACACCGGTGACTGACAGTTTAAACACATTACTTATGTGCACAGATGTCGTCATTCATGCCTACATTCATGTCACCATTCCTAATCGTTGGAGGTAAAACACGGATTCGTCTATCTCCTGGCCCAGCCCTGCAAGCTACATGACTACAGAGCAAACACTTTGGAATTCCTATCAATGTAGAGCAAGAAGTGAAGCAAGCAGCCTCTGTAGTTGAATTGCAGAGGTCCACATCCCAGGCTCTCTATTTTATACCCATGAAATTTAACCTTCTTGTGCCTTGCCTTTTCTCATCTGGACAATGGGAATAAGAATGAATCACATTGTTGTGAGAACTAACAGGTTTGATTTAAAAAAAAAAGTCACTTAGAATCATGCCTGAAGATTCAGAGTAAAGACTCTATAAGGATACTTATTCTTTTATATTGTTCAGAGCCCAGAAAAATACCTCTGTCGTGGGGTGGATCGGTCCTGCCGATACCTGGGGTTGACCGTAACCAGTGCGTGTATAAATCTCAGACACGAGGGGAGAAGAAATCCGGCGGCCACGGGTCTCCTCCACCATCGCCCATCTTGGGGAGAAAAGACCTGGGGAGAAAGACCCCGTGGGTTGCCCAGCCGGGGGTTTTATTAGAGGCATTAAGACACATTTACATTGGATTGATTATTCATGGGATTAAGCAGAACAGGTAGGATTACTCATAGCAAGGCATCAGGATGTTGATTCACGTCTGGTGGCAGACAGGAC